>PYXC01001083.1:1115000-1147500 GCA_015244755.2 Tenualosa ilisha
CTTCTAATATTCATAATAGGGCAGAGTTGAGAAGTTTACCACGTCCCCTCATGTCAACTACTGACTGAGCTCTTGCAAAGAGAGAGAATGCGAGAGAGGAAGAAACGGGGAAGGGGAAGGAGGGAAGATGATGAGGAGAGAAGGAGAGAGAAAGAGAAAGAGAGAGAGAGAGAGAGAGAGAGAGAGGGGGAGAGAGATGGAAAAACACAGTGAGACACAGAAGAGAAACAGACAGACAAACAGAAACTTTGAGGTGAGCTGGTCGATGTGAAGAGCTCTCCCAGGAGCTTCCCACTCTACATGATAATCAAGCTAAGCCACAGGTTACAAAAGGATCCAATTATCCACAAACACACACGCACACACACACACACACACACAAACACACAGAAGAAAGAGAGGAACCAGGGGGCCAAACAAGCTCTGTTTGACCCTAAGCAGAGGAGAGAGAGAGCGAGAGAGATAGAGAGAGAGAGGGAGAGAGTGAGGGAGAGAGGAAAAAAAACTCTAAACAACCATATTGATTAGTCGAGCGGAGGATTCATTTTCCATTAGCTTGCACAATCTCCTATTAACATGCTGCGAGAGCTGGAGAGTATTTTGACTGACAGTTTGCGGAGGGGATGGTGCTGGATCAATGTTAGGTGTGAGTAACGTAATTCTACAGCTCTCCGAGTGCTTCCTCTACAACATCCCAGCATGCAAGGTGCCATGCAGGCGAAACACACACACACACACACACACACACACACACACACACACACACACACACACACACACCCTGAATGATCTTTTGCTGAGTGTGCGCTTTGCGCAAACTTTGAACCTGCCAAATGAAGGATTCACGCTACGTTATGCAAATGTGATTCTTTAAGACAGCAACTAGCTGCACATCAAAAAAACAAACCCAAACCCGACACACTGCTACAGACTGTCTGGAAGCCGGTGAGATCTTTTTCATTACCCTAGCAGACACACGATTCAGGCATTGAGAAGGAGACAGAGGACAGACTTGATGGATCCTGTTCATTTTTTCCCCTTTTTTCTAAGCCAGTGCGCTCAGACTGACGGTTCACACTGATGAGGCGGACACCCAAGGCCTTGACAGGAGGGAAGAAGGTGAGTGATGCTGAATCACCATGGCGACCATACTCAAGCAGGGGATTCAAGAAAAAGAATAAGAAGGTGTATGTGTGTGTGTGTGTGTGTGTGTGTGTGACTTGGGGGGAAGGGTGTTAGGTGTGGTGGGTAGCGTGAGCCGCACTCTGGGGCCAAGCGAGGATTTTCACACTTGACCTTCAACCGCTGTGAGATTGCAGCGATGTGTAGCCTGCCCCAACAGACCTGATGAGGAGTGCCAGTCTTTGAGGTCTTCGAGTGGCTCCAAGAAAGCCCTTGTTTTAGCAGATGCCACTCCCACAATATACTGACACTCCTGATCAACGCAAGTCTGCATAAGTGTCTGGAACATTTACGAGTGATCGCGGCCATTTGTATTACAAGTGCTACCAGCGTTAAACAGTGAGTGCTATGACTTGCATGTCTGTATAGTAGCAGATTGGCAAATATGATGATGAACTGGACGACAAAGACAAACATACCTCTTTTCCACCAGGGCCGTGCCGATGCTGGTGCTAGTGGTCCAGCAGCAGCACTAGCACTGACAGGCATTCCACAGATTTCAGCACCGAAATGTGTATAGCAAATTGTTACCATGGTTACATTCACGGAGCCTTGGTCTCAGGGTCGGTAACTTTGTTGACATGTAGTCCATTATTTACTATCATTTAAGATGATTAGCTCTGACACTACAAGGCAAAAACAGACAAAGTATGTGCGCTAAAATTGTTTAAATTCTCATTTTAGCATAATTTCACACTTTCACATTATGAATGAACCTTGTTGAAATTATACCATTTAATAAAATATTTTTGTTGAGACGATGTATTCATGTCAGCGTAAAGCCAGCTGAGGGATTTATGGTTGTATTGCACATAACATTAACATTGTTTTGCTAACAACACAGCACTGTGATGTGTGTGGTTCTGACTTCGGGACCAGCGATTTCAGGGATTGTTGCAAATTCAGGGATTGTTGCAAATCCAGCAAATTCAGTGATTGTTCAGTGAAAACATGCAGAACCAGCTCTAGATTGGGCACCGGCCCGGCACCAACACCGGCACTGGCACCACGGCACTGGAAATGAGCTAACAGAATGAGAGGATAACTTCTTTAAAACTATGCACTGTGCCATAGAAACCTTCTTTATGGCTGGCTGCATAGCCTGTGCAGCTCTTCAAGGTGGTGAACAAAAGGCCACTCTCCAACTCTTTTCCCCTGTTTTCATTGCATTATTTTTAATGCAAGAGCAATGAGATTTTGTAGTGTGGACTTTCTTCTACTTGCTTGAGAAGACTAAGAAGTCAGAGATTAAAAAGATTAATGAAAAAGTAGAAGTCACATGAAAGTAGAAACAGAATATAGATGAATAACAATAACAACTGCAAGTGGACTGGCATTGCTGTGGATGGTGCTTCGATAACTGAGGGAAGAAATCTGTCATTCTGTAATTTTTAATCTTGCTATACAAACATTTCCTCCTTTAACACGTCTTTGCTTCACTATTTAAAAAAAACAAAAACACTAAAAAGGAAATACATTCCAGAACATTCTGTCACGCGACTTGGTTTGCTGGAATCCCAGAGGTCTTTTTTTTAATTGCTTGATTACTGCCTTGGAAACTCAATAACAAGTTTGGAGCCATTCAATCCTCAGTCCTATTAGAGTGCTTCTAAGTACAACCCTATGCATGAGTGTGTCTGTCTGTGTGTGTGTGTGTGTGTGTGTGTGTGTGTCTGTATGTATGCGTGTGTGTGTGTCTGTGTGTGTGTGTGCTGGGGGTGGGAAAGACTCAGGGAACGTGTTAATTTATTTATTTTCATTATTGTAAAACCTGTGTATTAGAAATCTCAGCAGGGGTTAGCAAAGATATTTCAAAGACTATTTTCCTGGGCCGTCCTCCACTCTTTAAATGGAGGCCTCATTACCTTATAATAGTCTCATTTGTAAGGTAGTGGATTTGCGCGCAAGGTTCAAGGACACGCACAATGCAACGCATCCCATAATACAAAAGGTTTGGAGACGTTAAGGGAACACAGGAAGAGGCTGGAGCAAAATGTATTAAAAACAAAACAACAACAAAAAATAAAAACAGAAACACACTGGAAATTGAAGTGAAGCCCATCTGGAATTGCACGAAACCAAATGAACTAGAAAGAAATTAAATGATGTGTGAATTGAATTACCTTCAGACAGGTAACGGTTCAAAATCATTCACCAGCTCACCATCTGCTGTAAAATTTGTGGTGTTGTCTGATCAACAGAACTATCTTGCAAGGAATATGTAGACACTGCCACAGACTTGGACCCAGTGTAATAACACAACTTAAAACCTGGGGATGAGCCTGGAATGACAGAAAACAGGGATTTGCAAGAGACCACGTGTAAGGGAAACAGGTCAACTAGATCACAAGTCTTCTTCAAAATACCTCTGAGATGAAGCCTTCTCTCTCTCTCTCTCTCCACACACACACACACACAAACACACACACACTCACTCCCACTCACACTGTCTCACAGACAGAAACACACACACATATATACACACACACGCACTCACTTCCCCCTCACACTGTCTCACAGACAGAAACACAAACACACACACACACACACACACACACACATTTGGTCTGTCTGTTGCTCTCTCAGTTGCACATCTCAAACTTGCACTGTCATCTCTGCAGAATGTTGGCTGGTGATTCATCTAGCCTGTCATCTCGGCAGGACTCCTTTACGGTTTCGTCGGCTCTGTCATCTTGGTTTGGATTCTCTGTTCACAATTCATGTGGATGGTCATCTCTCCAGGACTCTACTTGCTATTTGTCTGACCTATCGGCTCAGCTGGACTCCGGCAGAAAGACAGCCAGTGTGCGTATATGTGTGTGTGTGTGTGTGTGTGTCTGTGTATGTGCATGAGTGTGTGTAGGTTTCCATATTGCGTGTGATATTGTGTGCATGTTCATCTCCCAGTGTGTGTGTAAGAGTGTGTTCACATGGTTGCGTATACAGTATGTGATGGTGACCTCATAGTGAGAAGAGAGACAGAAGTAGTGCTTTGGCAGTGAATCACCCCCCCCCATCAGAGACGGACGTCAATCAGCTACTGTCTTCTATGGAGGTCCCCCCATCCCACCCCAAAATCTCCACAACCCATGCCAGCCTTGGCCTGAGAACAGAGCTGCCAATCAGCATGAGTGGCTGTCAATGCACAGCGCATGGCTCAACATCCACAGTCTGTCGAGCATGACCGCACACAAAGACACACACACACACACACATGCACACACACACAACACTACAAACACGAAACTGCATGCAATGCCTATGCAAGGTTATATCACCCCCCTTTGATTTTAATCACTGAGGCTTACTGCTATATTTTCTGGATGACAGAGCCTGTGGGGCTACAGTTAAAATAGCAAAGGACAGCGCATGAAGAGCTATTCAACACATGAAGACAACAGTGGAGGAGAGGAGAGAAGACACAAGGGAAAGACCATGGGGTAGGGTGGGGAGGGGGGGGGGATCTGGGGGGCAGAGAGAGAAACAGAGGATCAACCAATGAACAGATGCACGGAGGAGCAGAGAAAGCTTAGGGGTATGACTGAGTGCAACAAAAGCAAAAAGTGGGCGCATTCAATGTATGTGTGTGTGTGTGTGTGCGTGAAAGAGTGAGAAATAACACATGATTCATTCACTGGATCAGAGAAATCAACATTATGGAATGGGTTCCACTTATGGTAATCATACGTTTGACTGTGATACGCAGCCCTCAGCGCATACACAATGCCATCACTTAGACATACAGCATTACCATGGCATGGCCAAATAACCCATTTCAACCCCATATCTTCAAGAGGACCATTAGCTGCAGAAGAGCGCCATTATGCTAACAGATTGCTTATTTATCACGTCGTTGTCAAAGGCAAAGGAGACTGGAAAAGCAAGATAATGGCTCAAGTCAGGGTCATAGATGCTAATTTGTAGCATAGAGAATACTATGCAGCATAGAGCAGATGTGTTACTGTGTCCCCATGCACTGTAATAGATTGTCATAGAATAGTGCGCATACAGACATGGGTAAGATATGGGAATAAAAATACATATATATATTTAGATAATATGCTCCACTGGAAGGTGGCAGACATTTTGACTGATCGACGGAATAGAGAAAGAGAGTGAGAGTCAGTCAAAAAGATAGGGAAAAAGAGAGAGGGAGAGGGAAAAAGGGGTCTTCATGCATACTTTAATTCTTGCCAAATTAATATATAACCAAGAATACTTTGTTCTTAAGCCAGAATTTGCAAGAGGTGTACAGAACAACGCTTTCCTAGAAATATATGTGCATACACGAACAAAAGAAAGAAGACCACAAAAAGCATTGAAAATAAAGACTCTGAAGAGCAGGAATAACCAAGGAAAACAAAATAACATGGCCAGTATCTACAAATGACTCATTTGTGAATCAGTTTTCAAAACAGACAAATCTACTCTGCCTTGCCTTCCTTCAATCTCTCTCTCTCTCTCTCTCTGTTTGTATGTGTGTGTGCTTTAGACATCTGGCAGGTATGTTTTGGTATGGGGGAGGCATCAGTAACAAATCTTTAGGAAGGGTTCACAATAGTCCCCTGTAACCTTTACAATACAGATTGGAGCTTCGTTCCCCCTGGCACGCACATGCACACACACACACACACAGACACACACACACTTCCTTTTAAACTGCCTATTTCTTGCCATGAGTTGAGTCCGTAGCAAGCCACCTTTTTATATTGGGCAGACTGAGTCATGCAGTCTCACACTGGAGTCTTAACCTTGCCTCCTTCATAGCTTTCCGTGATTCAAATTCACACCACCATGATACTGCAATAAAAGTCTTATTTCACTTCACTGCCTATTCAGAGTGTTCCTCTTTGCCTGACAGCTACACAAAAGTCTCTGCAAAGTGCACGGCATGGAGTCTAGAGACTTAAGTGATATGTGCAGCATGTCTATGCCTGTGGGTAGCTATGGAGATTCATTATCAGGATATTTCTTTCTCTGTCCCTCTAAATGTGTGTGTGTGTGTGTGTGTGTGTGTGTGTGAGTAAGTGAATGCAAAGCAACAAATACAAATTCTTGCTTGTTTAAATATGTATATGGCATGTATAGGTGAACACAGCATAGACAAAAAAAGACAAAAACAGACAACTTCGCTGTCATCCTCCAGTGATCAGTTCTGTAGGATTGGACAGACCACATGTGCTGGTACTTCCAAAGCATTACTGGTCCCTCATTTTTTTCATGTAAATGAGAGGCACTTTTATAAATGATGTGAGTCACAGCTACTCATAAGGCCTAATAAAACACAAAGATGATATCATATAAAATATCATGTTGTGACTCCTGTGTTTCTTGGCAGTGTCTAACTCTCTCCACGTCACCAATCAACAGTTTTCAAGCTGAGTGGATCTTCAACAGAGCCAACATTTATTTTGTCTCTGGATGTCAATTTATTGACCTTGACTGATTATTTTCATAACTAGGAAACATCAACAGCACATTAACATGGTCCATTTCCTTCAATAAATTAACCAAGAATGTGCTTTCAAAATAATGCAGTCATGTAGTAGTTGTTCTAAGTAACTAACTTCTGTAATAGCACTTTAAACACACTTTAAATTCACAGCTGACCCCGGTGAATTTATCATACATCTCTCATCTTACCCTGTTGCACTGGCCTTGAGTATGGGCTTAAGGATTTAGGAGTAGCCTATCGGAGAAGAAAGTGTAGTGGGGCAGCCTACTTCGGTCAAAAGAATGACATTAAACCTGGGTCAAGGTACTCTGACGGTCATCAGCGAGCGATTTACTCCGGTAGCTTTTACGATGATTGCATTGGGTAGTGACTGGACGTGGATATTTTACTGATGTCCACAAGGGTCATCAATAGTGCACTTGTTCTGCGCTGAGGAATAACGTTAGGCAGACTGACTAGTTACTGGACTTGAGACATTGGCTGATTTGGCTAGGTAACTGTAGGAAGATTCTTCACATGACAAAACGTGTCATTGTTTCTTCACGGAAAGAGAAAATTAAACAGGTGACTATGCTGTAGTGACTGTGATTTTCTTGCGGTCATTCCTAAAGTCGTTTCGGCGACAGCTTGCTTACCTTATAATCCGATAATCATCCACGTCTCCTTTAGCGTACTATCCACAGACTGGACGTGAAGACTTATCTTCTTCCTGGTGCGTTGAAGTGTGTGTAGCGTTGAGTTGCGTCAGGACCCATGGAGTCTGAACAGCACCTCTTGCTTCTCACCTACAGCCAGTAGGTCCAAGTGATGGTAACCGAGTCAACGCCGTCCTTTCTCTGAATGGTCAGTTAATGAGCGCCTTCTCTTGTGCCACAAATAACCTAATTGTTTGAAGAGAGGACTAGTAACCTGACAAGTCCAAGGAATCTTGAGGCCTTCTTTTCTAAATACTGGTGAAATGGTGTGACACAATCTAGTGTGCCAACAAATAAAGGCTTTTCTTTCAAAAAAGACTTAGAGGCTAGTTACCAACACATAACTGCAGATATGCATGGATCATATAAGAAGCCAACATCAGCAAAGGCTACAACATGACGGACTTAAACATGGTGGCACGAAATAATTTCCCATTACATAGCCTACGTCTATCCTATTTATTGAGAAACAACGAGACTACTGTCGGGTAGCAAGCTGCGCAGTATTACAAACTGGTCTTTTCAGAAGTCCTAAACCCAATTGGGTTTCTATTGTGCCCAGTAAGTACTTCCCCTGGCATGCAAGGCGATGTACAATATTTCTGGTGTCGTGTCATCTACATTTGAGGCAACCAAAGTTTCTCTCTTGCGGTAGAGTTTCAGATTATGCAGAGACAGGTCAATTTAGATTCCGTCCTCGTTTGGGTTGTCATCACAGTCCGTTCCCTTGAAGGGAAGAGTGCCTCGTCGCTTCGGCTCTTTTTTCGGTGTCTAGCGCTGCTCGTCAGGGGAGGAAAGTAGGCTTTGCTGCATCTGTAGCACCGGCAGAGTGAGGTCCCGACAAGTGAGGACAAGCGCACTCGGCGTCATAATCCAGACAGACATCAAACTGTCCTGAATCTCCCGTCATTCGCGCTTTTCGAATACAGTATGCTGCGCTCTCCCACGGCGGCCTTAACACAACAGTCCCTTCTTCCCAGCCTCCTCCGGTCCTGACAACCACGGCGCGTCCAATCCAAGAGCGCCTCCCCCTCCTCTCTCTCCCCGCAACAGCGTTTCAACCAAAACGTGGAAGCGATTTTACTGGACTGAACTCGAGGACTCAGACTTCTCACCTAAGTTAAAGCTAAAAAAATGCAAAGATACCACGGCAGTCTTCAGTCATTAGGCAGCACCAAAATAAATTTAACAAGACCAACATGATCTGCTCTGCAATATAATTAAATGTGCATGAAGGTACAAATCTTCAGCAAACTAATTTATACAATGATAGTGCATTGTAGAACAAAAGTGGCACATTTCTCCTTGGTAATGGCGCAATGGCAGAGGCACGTTTGCTTAGAAGTTGGCTAGAGTTGGTCAAACGGAGCGTCAGACTTCCTCACCCATCCATCACGCTGACCGGTTTATCTGCTTGCCACTGACACGGCTAGGCTCCGCGCAGAGAGGCTTGTTCCCCCAACTTTGATGCGTGCAGAGATGGTGGAGCTCAGCAGTCACCAATGATAAATGACCCACTCCTTCTCCGATCCTCCTCCATCCCAATATAGCCTCATCGCAAAAGCTGAGCACACACACACACACGCACACACACGCATCAGGGAGAGAGAGAGAAAGCGAGACATACACAGAAACACGTTCATACTTACATAAGCGTTATTTACGGATAGCAAATATCTGATCATTTTAATAAAAAAAAAATTGGCTATGATTTTATGACTGGGAAACGATGCTTCTTCAAAAGGTTCTGTCAGCTGTTGTTGTAAAAGGATTCAGTTTTGCTACACCACTGCGAACTTAGACCCACTTGTTTAATAGTACTTCATGGCTGAAAAAGCAGTTTAAAGCCTCCAATACTTTCTGGTAGCTCCTCCAGTTGTGTGGCAACTTCAAAGGCAGTGTCTGGCTCTGTGTTGTGTGTTGTGTGTGTGTGTGTGTGTGTGTGTGTGTGTGTGTGTGTGTGTGTGTGTGTGTGACTTTAAGACAGCCTAATATTGCCAACATCCCACTGTACCACTACCCCATTAAATCTTTTATATGGGAATATTTGTGGCTTAACTGCTGGGTTGACAACAGTAACTTACAGACATGAAAGAGGTCCAGAAATGTCTTGTGGCAGGATTTCTACTGTTCAGCATCACTTTCCTCTCTTCCCCAAACTCTGAAGACACTGCATATGTGTTTTGACAGTTCTGTGTCAAGAAGTTAATATTTCAGTCTCTCAGGTGGCTATGCCTGTCATAGCACTGTCCTGCCTGTGGAATACTAATACAAGGGGGTGCTTGTACCCTTTGGCTTAACATTGAGCAAACTGACTGTTTTCCCATTTCTTGTGCCTGCTTCAAATCAAACGACATGCTCGTTTCTCACCGGCCACCATGAATATTTAA
Source organism: Tenualosa ilisha (assembly GCA_015244755.2). Taxonomy (NCBI): domain Eukaryota; kingdom Metazoa; phylum Chordata; class Actinopteri; order Clupeiformes; family Clupeidae; genus Tenualosa; species Tenualosa ilisha. Next base: position 1,124,723 of record PYXC01001083.1, read on the forward strand.
TGAACTTTAATGCAGCCAGCAGTGAACGAAGATTTGTGAAAAAAGCAAAGGGAGTTTGGGGGATAGACCATCACAGCACGAAACACTGAAGAAAGTGAATCGGCTCTTTGGATATCCTTCAGATCTCAAATGGAAGAAAAGGTCTATAAAACATATTGACAGAAATTGCTTTTTTTTTCTTTTCTTGCCAAGCTCTTCAGTAGAATCGGAGACAAGCTAGCCTCTCTCTGTCTCACAGTCAGAGCCTTCTTACCAAATCAGGAAGCTGTAATTGGAAACCCTGTGACCAGTAATGGAGGTCACCGACCTTTGCAGGCCGCTAAATCAACTCGGTTCTCCCTTTCCCATTGCAATCTCTTTGGACACATTTAATTAATATCTTCACAGGGAGACCCTTGGACAGAGACGTGATCTAAGACTGCGGGGTACTGAGCAGTGTTCGCTCCCTGCCTTCCTTTAAAATGCGTCGCAAGATTACAGGCCTCACAGGGAATCAATGGAGAAAAGAATGAGAAATGCAAAGCAAACCAAAAAAAAAAGAGTTGTGACGGGTATTGTTTGAAGGAGGATTCAGTTCAAGCTGCCTGGTGCATCGGACTGTAGATCTTCATTTTCCAACCTCTTGCGTCTGGCAGTGCATAAATAGTCTGTCTTGTGGATGCCAACTGCTTCTGCCACGTCTGTTACTCTGTATTTCCAAATGACTTCTTTACATATTATCAGTGCTCACTGATGTGTAGTTGGAATGGAGCTACAGCAACATTTTATGGCTATTTCACCCACTGAGTGTGTGAACCGTTGCTGAGCTTATTTGAGCAGGTTTTCTGAGTCAGATTCCTTTCAGCTGCTTTGTTGGTGTGTGGCCAGCTGAGCTGACCGAATGTGGTGAGGCCAAGGTGAATTGATGTTTTTAGTTCTCTGGTTCACAGGTCTCTCTGTCTCCCCCTCTCTCTCACTCTCTTTCTCTCTCTATCTCTGTCTTTCTCTTCATTGTGGTGTGGTGGGAGAAAAGCCTTCTAGTGGAAGCCCTGTGGCTCCTTTTTGTCACACATGAGACAGGAATTAGGAAGCTCTGTGAAGCTCTCTTTTTTTCCTATGCTGAGTAAACATGCCACTTTCTCTCTTTCTTCTGTCTGTCTCTCTCTCTCACTCTTTTTGCCTTTCTTCATCTTTCATCGCTTCTTCCTCTCCAGCATAATCTAATCAATCTGGAGCACTGATCTTCAACAGAGGATGCCTAAAGGAACCCTCACTTTACCTAATGAGGATACACAGAGGTGACCGCTCCCTATCTACCGTCGTCAATTACCCACAAGCGGCCACGTCCAAGATGCACAGGGACAATTAAATGGGAAATGTGTCCACTTCCAGAACCACTGAAATGTCCCTGCCTGGAGGGCGCTGCTGTCAATCACTCTGGAGAGAGCAGCTGGAAAACACAGTGCTGGCCACTGGCGAGCAATTTCAGAGTGGGTGAATGAGACGTTTGGCTGTAGGGAATGTCTTGGCAGCTGAGGGATCATTAAAGTGAGACATCTGGGTGTTGCCTCTTCTTTGTCTGCCACAGAACTGTGTCAAGGTCAGGGGTAGGCCTACTGTATGTTTCTGAACTGTAATGTGTCTCAATGAGAGAGCTGGTCACAGAGGCGAAATGTGCCCATCTTAATCTGTGACTCACCGTTACTGAATGCCTGTTTGTAAGTTGGGGGACAAAAACTGTCATAGCATAGTGTACCTTTCTTGTGTGTGTCCCAACTGAACGCGAGGTAGAGACAAACAGAAAGAGGTAGCATGGAGAAAAGGGAAAGAAAGAAAGAGGGAGATCAAGACTGAGGTAGAAAGAGGGAAAACGAGAGATGTTTAGAGGGGAACAGAAACTAGAGGAGGCAAAGGCCAAAGCATGCGAACAGGCTGTTTCTCATGCAGCGAGGCACCCGCCGCAGCTTTGATCGTGGCCGTCACATTGAATTAGCCCACGGCGGTAAACAGACATGTCTCATATTTAGGGGGACATACATCTCAAACGTCAGCTAAAGGTCAGAACAAACTCCAAATCTGCAAGCTCTCATCTAAGCACATCGGCCCTCCACTCCCAGCACTTTCTGTGATCTCTCTCTCTCTCTTTCTGTCTCTAGGTCTGTCTCTCTCCCTCTCTCTCTCTCTCACACACACACACACACGCACACACACACACACACACACACACACACACACACACACACACACACACACACAATCGCACACAAACACACAGTCTCTGTCTCCCATTCGTTCTTTTTTCTATATGTGCTCTCTGTTATCTATGACCTCATCGACTGCCACCAAGCAAGGGCATAGAATTAGGGTGGACGCAAGTGACGTGTTCCCAGCAATATCCAACGATTGCTGGATTGTCCCCACCAATAATTTAGATTTAAAAAAACATCTGGGTGAACAAAGGGTTAAATCATGTTTTCTACTCATTTTAAACACACAACACCAATGTGATCTACCAGGCTTGTCAGATGTCTCAGAACTCCTTTAACTATGTGTGCAAAGACGTTCCAGCAGCAGCTCTGTACATGAAAATAGCCTCACCTTATTTGTAGGTAAAACGTTTCCCAAGTGAATTACCAGTAACCTAGTTGCATAGCATAAATGTATGCATGACTGTCAACACATATTGGCCACTTTGGAGATGGTATACCAGCAGAAGAGCGCAGGACACTTTTTAACCACCCAGTATATAAGTATAGCAATCTGCTAAAATGACAGCCAACTTTGACCTATGATCAATCTGGTACCAGCGTTCAGATCTAATGTCTTCTACTCTGTAACACAGTAGCATGGTAGAGAATGGTAAGAAAACAGGGTGTCCAGATTAGTAGAATAGAGAAGCTAAATTATTTTATCTTGATTTTATCTGGGGAAAGAAATCTTACATCAGAAGAAGTTGGTCATAGGATATTGCCCAGCTGACATTAAAGGAGGTGTAAAATTAGCCTTTCGTGTTTCTCTTTCTCCTCTGGTCACATATGGTTGTTTAATATTGTTTAATATAATATGAATTGAATAAAAAGGCTTCCAAAGTTAGACCAGAAATAGCTATGCAAAAGAGCACAAGCCAAATGTATTATAAATTCTGTTTGGATTTTTGGTAAGTTGTGAGAGGTGGCTGTTCAGTACTCAATCTATGTGCAATTCTTTACCCAGGACAGACAATGGTATGATGGCCAGGAACAGACACTCACATGACAGCCCACGTACATGTAGTCTGTGTGCTGAACATGTGCTGAATGCTTAGGACATAAGTAAAGGTTTACTTGAGCCACAGCCCACCCATAATATTTAGTTACAAAATAAAACAAATAAGTAAAGTTGTAAAATGACCCAGAGATTGAGAATTAACCCTGGTCTCTGAATTCTAGAGCAGTGACACTACCACTGTTCCACCACATTTCATACACAGTTTCCCAAATTCAAACTTTAACATGAACTATTCTTGGTCGGTGTTGTATTACATTGCTCTGACGGCCAGGGGGGTGGGGGCGGGGGTGGCAGCATTGCTGAGACTAGATCTATGCCCTGGCTACCTAGACTACCTACAGCATCTAAGATGCTTGTTACCACAGCCAGATCAAATAATGCTCAAATAATCACGCCGATTCAGCACAACATGCTAGGTTGAGAGACCTCACACAGCTGTCCACATCCCATCCCATGGGTCCCTTCTATATTTTCTCAAGTAACGCAAGACAGGCAGCGTTCACCTTGTGTTCACTGTGTGGTGCACACTGACATTGGGCATTGAGTGTAACCAGTCCCTTTGGGGACAATTACCCCAGGTCTCTTTTATTTTCGCTCACTTTTTTAATCCCATTCAGGTAGGAGAGTGTAGCGGCGTCTCTCTAGGGATCTTCAACAGTGAGGCTGCAAGGGTTGGAAATATGAGAGGAGCGCGAATACTGTGAGATTTGTTTTTTTTTTTTTTTGGCCTCTTTATTTAAGTCACAGTCTGTGCTACTAATCCACAACACTTTTCAACTTTCAACATTCTTTTATTGTTACATCACCTCACAGTTAAAAGAGAGCGCTATACTTGGGCTTTTCCTCCTCAACACTGCATGTAATAACAGTATTTATTTAAGTGAGAGTGGAAGTGTGAATAAAAGGGGGCATTTATGGGTGTGCGTGTTACGTGTGTGTGTGTGTGCATATGTGTGTGAGTGTGTGTGTGTGAGTGTGAATACATGGGCTTCTTTGGTAACCTGTAACAAACTACCATTTGCCATCCTTTGTGAGTTTGTCCTGTATGTGTCCACTCTTCATACACAAGCTTCATACATACACAGTCCTGTTTGTGCTAGGGGGCAAACAAAGTGGCTTGGACCAAGCTTCACACTATCCTAGCCCATCAACATGTCACACTTGAGGAGCTCTAGAAGGAGGGGTGTCAAAGAAGGTTAAAAGAGGATGAATGTGCCAAATGAATCCCTCATGCATGATTCACGAGAGCCTGCAACTCTTTGCTGACTTTTTTTTGATGAATAAATAAAAACATTTACTAATGAGGCCAGTTTTTAAACACAGCAGCCCAGTGATGCAAGGAGCTATTCCACTATCCAAGAAAAAAATGTCTTACTGTGATTAGAAAACATAATGAACTCATTTCATTGCAGTTACACACGTTCTTGCGAGTTGGCAGGTCTTCAGTTTCCAGGCTTTACAGATTCCCCCCATGTTGCAGAGAATGTGAGAGGAAGACAGTAATGAGTTGATTGATGCCATAACTGATAGGGGATAAAGAGGTATATGGAGAGGAGTCTATCTGAAATAATTTAGTCCTAGGGGAAGCCAGAGTGGAGCAGAGATGAAGATTGTGGTGATTGTGTGTGTGTGTGTGTGTGTGTGTGTGTGTGTGCATGTGCGTAGGTGTGTGAGGGGGTGTCAGTGGGACGACATCCAATGAAGTTTTCAGCGTTCAGTTTTACAGCAAGGATGTGAGGTGATTTGCTCGGTTTGCCACGGAATGCATGGTTGCCTGTCCTGTGGGGATAGACTCAGAACAGAGACACAAATTTCTGCTTATTCAGATAAAGTCGATAGTCGTGTTTGCAATTGAAAAGTGTGTGGTACAAGCTAGCACTCTACAGTAGGGCCTAGCTGCTCAAACGATGAAGACAAGCACTATGTCAAGAGGAAGGGTTGAGCAAGCAAGCACCAAAAGGACCTACAGGACCTTGGACAGCTCCCTTAAAGGGATAGCTGACTGTAGTATTACCAGAGGATTGTGTGGTCTGTGTGTGTGTGCGTGTGCGTGTGTGTACTATATGTCTCTGAGTGGTTGTGTCTGTGTGTGTGTGTGTGTGTTTGTATGCTTATTATATACAAGTAGAGCACAGACATCACAGTTGTTTACATTTTCCAAATTACATCTGCAGAAATGACTGTGTCTGGAAATGCAGGTTTAAGAACTATGAAAGAAAACAATTTCCATACACTAATTAAATTCTGCATCATGTTTAACAACTATTTAATTGTAGTTAGGAACTGTTAATAACCATTTAATTGTATTGTTGTTCATTGTAGTGTTGTTCATTAATAAATACATTTTCATAATTGGTCTAATTCTTACCTCCCACGGCTCTGCCCGTATAGAATGTAGAATGCACAAAGCCATTCTATTCCATCCACACATCATATCACCCTAAAGTCATAACCTCAATGACACTGCCGGAATCCCAAACACGTCTTGCCACACAGTGAGTAGCTTCTTATGGACTGAATCGCTTAACTGGGACTGAAGGGGCTCTGATGTGCATGTCAGGGATCAATACACTCTATCAGTGACAAGTCTTCCCTCTTGTGTGTTGGGCCCATGGGGACTGGTTCATGGAGCAGCAGGGTAGTCAACAGTGTTTTAGTTTTTCATTCGCTCATTAGCCAGGGACAAGCAGAATATATGTTGTGTTCTGGTGGTGATTCTGTGAATGAAGCCAAGAGAGAGATCATTACTTAGTTCCATGAGGGACAAGGGGATATCCATACATATGTATTAGAGACAGATTGACTGAGAGAGGGTGAGTGAGAGAGAGAGAGAGAGAGAAGAGAGAGAGAGAGAGAGAATAGTCACATATGGTTTAGAAAGACAAACAGCAGTTACTTCTGCTCTGTCTTAGGTATCAAACCACATATCTCACTCTCTCTATCAATCTCTTTGTGTTTTGGATTAAAGCATGGCCCCTTGATTAACTTCATCTATGGCGATACAGTTTCTTCATAGCTAGTCAATCACAATAGCAAAAATAATGCACACATCCACAGAGGTTACTACACTGCAGACATTTCATCACAGTCCAATGCTGCACGCCACATCAGGGAAATTAATTTCCGTGAACAGTGGTGGGACAAAAGAAAAGGTGATCTCAGTGGACTGGAGGAGCATATTCTGTGACAGAGCAAAAACATCAAGTCGTTATTTACATCCAAATGTAGAGAGATTAAGAGAAACAGAAAGAAAGAGAAAGAGACTATTTAGCATAATAGTCATTCCGCCATGCAGTAGTTCACAGAATAATGCAGGGAGTTAGCGGTTAGCACACTAGCCACTGTGAAGAAACAGTCTAGCATGGCGTTCCATTCAATCACTTGGCCATGGAAATGCTCAAGGGAGAACATGCTCAACATGCTCTGACATGAAAAAAGGCCCATTTAGATGCTTGTAAACAACAAAGGGGGGGGGGGGGGGGGGTAGTGGTGGGGGACAAATAAGAATCCTACAAGAAAAGGTTGTGGATGAAAAACATGAATGGAAGGTGGTGATAAGGAGACATGGAACTTCAAAGTGTTTGGGGGGGGGGGGGGGGCGGTAAAGGGGGAGAAAAAGAAGTCTCTAGAAGCCACATCCCCTGTTATCAGCTAGAGGGCTCCGTTGAATGACCCAGATTGATTTAATTATGTGCTTGATTTAACATGTCCGTGCCAGCAATTAAAATGGATGATCAATTGATAGGATAATTCAATAGCTGGGTGTCCGGCGAATCAAAAGGGCAGCGCTGCCCTGTGTCGCACATCACCACTGTGCTCATTCTCTGTGACAAGGGTTTCAGAATTGGCTTCAGGCATGTTCTCATAAGAGCAAGAATACTGGCAGGACGTATCAATGAAGCCAATAGCATTACTTATGCTGATATGACTGATATAAAGTAAAAATTATTTCACATGAAGCTGCCACACTCGCAATGTTTATGTAAACATTAACATTCTTGCCTGTGATGTTTGATGTTTGTTCTTTTGATGATAAGGGCATTTCTGTCTGTGTCTCCATTATTCTCTACCATTCTCTCTCTATTCTTATGTATATTTATTTTATTTTATTTACATACTTATTTTTTATTTAGATTTTTTTTTTTTACCAATCTTAATCCCTCATTAAATTTGTGATGTTACTGAAAGTCTTTTATCTATTTTTGGCATGCATTTTGTATGATTTTATTGAAAGTTTTTTTTACAATTTTTTCTGTAAAGCACATTGAAATGCCTTGACGTAAGAAATGTGCTATACAGATAAAACTGCCTTGCCTTGCCTTGCCATCTGGCCATCTTGGCATACAAACCTGTCCTTCCAAAGGCACTCAGGATAAGGAAGGTCAGACTTATGTGCTACCCTGCCACTGTCTTAATGTGAATCAATCCATAGCCCTGTTGTTTGAGGTCATCAAATGCTGTGGGTAGGAAAAAGAACAAGAAAATTTGAATACAACACAAGCTAAGTAGTGAATCTGAAACTAACACTAATCGTATGGGGCACACAAATGTACTTTCAGTATCATTTTCCAGTGCCCCATTCGGTTAAATTTAGCTGTCATATTCAGTCCATATTGTGTCAAATATTCTGGTTCTCCTACAGACAGTGCTCGGTGACCTCAAAGATCAGGGCTATTGACTGATTCACACCAGATTTCCCCTTAAAACTGCTGCATTGTGGTATGTTGCATTCACATACAGGTGTCTGTTAATACTGAACCATTAGCTTGTGAATCTGTCAGTGTATTAATATAGCCAAAGCTGGAATGGATCAATAGAAACTCACAGAGAAATGGGCAAGGACAAGTGAAGCAGAATGCCCGGCTTTAGCACGCCACACGGCACCCAGTGCCAAATGGAAAGAGAAGCTTGCTGGCTTGTGTACAACAGAGCTCCTAAAGTGTTTGGAGAGGAACATGGACTTCATGGGCCTATAATGGGAAAATAAATTGCAGTTTTCTCATGCATTCATATGACTTGAATGACACACACACACACATACACACACATACAGAGAGAGAGAGAGAGAATACACACACACATGCTGACGCACGCACACACACACACACACATACAGTACCTAGCCCACTAAATTTGTTGCTCTTAAATGCAGTGACATCCTTGTGCGTCTCAGTGTGTCTCAGTGTGTGCAAGCTAATTAGAATTGTTCCATGAATAAGACATGACCAGGAAAATGAAATTGTGCATCATTTTGCACAGATGAGAAACAAAAATACCTACAGTTTTAATGACATTTTACTTAAAAACCTTCTCTTAAAGGTTGTTTTGTTCAATGTGAGGTTAGAAAATGGCAGGTAAACACCCCTAAGCAATTTGTGTGTGTATGTGTGTGTGCGTGTGTGTGCTTGTGTATCTGTATGTATATATGCTTGTGTTTGTGTATGTGTGTAGTGATGACATTCCTGGCTGTGCTTGGAACATGCTGTTCTATAAAACTTTGGAGGAACTGAAGGCCCAGGGTGTCGGTAGGCTGCTGAGGGGGACTGTCCATTACAAAATGTCAGTGCGCCCGTAAATTGAATTTGAATGACATCCCATCGTGAGGCTGACGGAGTAGCATCCTCACCATATACAGTCCCTCCCTTGGGCCTTGTCGGTGATTTGCATGTGGCATTTAGTTTGCCCAGTCATTCATTTATTCATGATTTTGTTCCAGTCCGACTGATGAGGTCTGCAGCTAGGCACTTAAACTTCCGATGGTTTCAGACTTTATACAAAGAGCCCCCATCAATAGAGTTTTTCTTTTGGTCTTCTCTGGGTCTGTTGAGGTGCCCTGAAGTGATTTTATATGAGGTAAGTTTACCCTATATGAATTTTTAATATCTATGCTATCTGCGGAATGTTTAATGCGCACGCTACAGAATGTAGTCTGTGGCCACTTAGTTTACATGTCAGTAACGACGATGCTGACAACTTCTTTTTTGCATTCTGCTTTTGATGCCAACAGTTTTGCACCACAGCACGCACACACACACACACACACAAATCCCTGCATAGGCCTACATGTCAGTCTGATTTTGCCCACAAAAACAAAAGATAGGCCTTTGATGTTTTACTTCTTTTTTTTTTGGTCTCTCCACAGTAATATATGAATTCCAAAGCGAACAAGAAAGATATGTGCAAGAGTGGGCCAGAAAAAGGCATTAATGTTCTGTTAAAGGCAGGGCATATTCATTAAGGTGATTGAGCGTTGCTGGGTTGTGCGGTGGGACTGACAGCTGGCTTGTCTTTGTTGCTGGGGCGCGGAGGTGCTGAGTCAGACGCCGGGAAGCGACGGCTGCAAACAACGGAGGCTGGCAAGGGCTTGTCACACACGTGCCAAGAGCTAGCTGCCTTCCTCGCCTGGCTCTGGCTTTTTGAATTCTTTTTTTTTCATTCCTGAAATGAGATGCTCGCTCCAGGGCAGTGAGGGGTGTATGGGCGTGTACGTGTAAGTGTGTGCGAGAGTGTGTTTGTATGTGTGTGTGTTTGTATGTGTGTGTGTGTGTGTGTGTGTGTGTGTGTGTGTGTGTGTGGTGAATATCGTTTTATCATTTTGAATACAAGTTGAGAGAGGAACAATGAAAAGTGTTCGTGATGATGTGTGATTAATGCAGAGGCTGCAAATTAGAGCTGAAAAGATGAGTGTGTGTTTGTGTGTGCGTGTGTGTGAGAGAGAGAGAGAGAGAGAAAGAGAGAGAGAGAGTGCAGGAGAGTGATATGGTTTATTTGTGAAATTCAGAAAGACAGAGAAAGGGATGGAGAGAGATAGAAACAAAAACAGATAGAGCGGGAGGGAAGTGATAGTGAGAGTCAAATATTATCTTTACTTTAGTGTGCACTCATTTTAGTGCTGTATATTTCTGTTATATCTTTTTCTGTTGTCCTTTGTGAGTTGAATCGTTATATAAAACATACAAAGTACATTGAATGCCACCACACTCAACATCTACCCACACATGGCACATGACAACAAGTGAGAGTACATTCTGATACCTGGAGAAACAGGTTAAGACAAGGTGAGATGAGAAGAAGACGAGCGGGGGCAGGGACCTTTTGGTCTGCAAGTTTTTGTCAGGTCACCACTGGTGATAGATGGAGATGATCTGTGACTCCAAGGCAAATGAAGCGCTGAGGTGATTTTTATGTATGGGTGTGACACAGAGATAATGGGAGAGCCATCGGTGTAATGAGGTGACATTGATGCCCATCCCTCCTCATCCGTCTTTGTTGGTTCTTCTCCGGAGCGCGGATGAATGTGCCTCCGACCTGTCACACGTGGACGGCTATCACTGTACCAACTGTACGCGACTGAACTGAGAACAGCCGAACGCATGCAGCATTGGGTTGGCTTCCATTAAAGCCTTGTTCTTCTTCACAGTTGAGCAGAAGATAATGGCAAGGTCAAAGTATTGCAGCAAAGTAATTACGTTATTGATCCTCAGCTTTATCACAAACTTGTGTTTCAATGAGGAACGTCGTCCTTATTTACCTTTCATGAATCACAAAACAACTTGCATTACCTCCACACGGGAAATGTTCTTAAGAGAATATGTTATAGCATGCAAAGTGTGTCGGGGGAAAAATGCTTAATATTCCACAGCCCTGAGTGGTGACAGACATGCACGATAGGGTTGGGGTGGGGGGAAAAAAAGGTTGTCGGTTGTCAGCGTTGATGTGAAATATTCTATTACTCCGAGGTGCTTCGGGAATGGCGTGTGCCGTGTCAGGCATTGAGCGGCTTTCACGCGTTCCCTGATGGCTGCTGAGCTACGCTAATGCCGATCATGAAAATACTATCATGGCTGCTCCATCAAATTGCCTAAGTTAAAAAGAAATGCGCTTCCCACAGCATTAACAGACAGCTACTTCTCTTGGCCAGTTTGGAGAAAACCTTTGGAACACTGTACATTCAAACCAGTGTTTAATTATTAACACAACACGCAACTAAACATTTAGTTATTTAACAACAAATGTTTTTAATCTAGCCTACGGTGACAGGGGTGTCACAAACTAAGTCAGTGTCCCGAACATCGACCAGGAAGTTTGTTTTTCTTCCATAGTTTTCAGTTTGGAAAAAAAACGCTTTGGCGTTTTTATGGGTGGGTAGTGTTTACAACTACATCAAACATATGGTATAGATCACAGTGCATCACAGTGATAAAACCCATAGTTACAACTTGATTATTAAAACTTGATGCATGTGCTCTAACTAACATTGTGTCTCTACAATATTTCTGTATTACAATAAACACTCAACACTTATTATAGTACATACAGTACATTGTTGTTGTTGTTGTTGTTGCTGTTTAAAATGTATTATGAAAGATACACGATGCAGTGTAAGACCATGGAAATCTCATCAGCTGTCTGTCTGACATAAGACATGTATACAAATACCACATATGTATCCAGTGGTCCATTGTTGACCTAAGTCACAAATATGTGTTGAACATCCAATTATATTGCTGCACATGGCCCTGCAAAAAGTGCATAGTTGCCAGAACCATTTCATGGCCCTCAGGAGGATGAGTGTTTGTGTGGGCGGTTGTGTGTTGTTTCCGTTTATTGTCAAAAAAGCAGGTTTTGTGGCGACTGCTGTGACCACTGCAGGAGACTGTTCCAGTGTATTGCAGCTGTCACAATGACAAAACAACGGAAGTAGGTCACAAACGCACACTCCCTAGCAAATCTCTCTTTCTGCTGTGTTGTCAGCCACCCTCGTCCTCTTTCTTCCTCTCTCTTATGTGTGTGCATGTGTGTGTGTGTGTGTGTATGTTTGTGTGTGTATGTGTGTGTGTGTGTGTGTGTATGTGTGTGTGTCCATCTATGTCTCAATCAAAAGCCTATGTGAAATCCTCAGGTCCAGCAGCATGACCTGCATCCTGCCTTTTCAATTACACAAGGGTACAAGCTGCCCCCCCAGCCTCTCTGGTTCACATCTGCTTCTGTCTCAGAGCCCAGAGCACCTTTGATGCACTGATGGATCCATCCTAGACATCCAGCAGTTCCTTTGTGAGGACAACAACCACAACCTATTTGTGTCTCTTAAACTCAGTGTGCCTCAGTGTGGCTGCCCCCGCTACGGCCCTTCCGTGGGCTACCTAACACGATTTTATTCATCAGACCTATAAAAGATGATGAATTCAGACTGGGAATAAAAAGACTTCAGTTTTACTGCAGGTGTTTTCCCCCCTATACTGTCTATCTATCTGTTCCCCGAGGGGCACAGACTATATTTGTTTTAGTCACGCACTGTGATATAAGCACTCATAAGTCTTTGCTAGCTTAAATGCATACTCACTATGTAGTTCAAGGGCATGTGAGGGTTACAGTGATGGCTTTATGGGAGAGAGGGAAAGAGAGAGAGAAAGTGAGAGAGAGATAGAGAGAGATGATCAGTTTAAAGGCACACTGTGAGCGGGGTTAAAGATGTATCATCAGCATTGCAAATGTCACTGAGCACTGGCCTTTGAGGCTAAGTCATCGGCGTGGCGGTTACAGCGGCATTGAACCGGTGCGCAAATGAGACACATCCACCTGACCTTGGCAGATGTTGCCACAGGGGAGGAACAGCAGGGTGCAGATGCGACTCTGAAGATGGAGGCCATTTGTTTGGTGGGTGTTGTTGTTGTTGTTGGGGATCCATCTAGATCCAGACACCCTTATGATGTCTCCGGGCAGTATAGAACACCTGCATGATAACCCTGGAGGCCAGAGTGGTGAAAAAGAGCGAGAGATAGAGAGAGGAAGAAGAGGATGAGGAAGAGTGGCAGAGAGGAGGAATTGAAGAGAGGAAGAAAAGCAGATGAAGTGGTGCAACTGTAGTGAAGAGTGGGAGAGTGGGATAGAAGTGGGAGAAAGAGAGGAAAGAAGTAGGTGGGGAGGTAGAGAGTTGTGAAAATGAGGAGGGGTGGAGAGAGAGAAACAGATAGAGGAAGAGGCAGATAGAGAGATAGAGAGAGGGGGGAGAGAAGGAGGGAAGATGGAGATGTAAGGTGTAGATAGAGAGAGAGAGAGAGACAGAGAGCCTGCTGAGGCACCAATGCGGGGGAGAGAGGGCCAGGAGGGAGTGGTATCAAGGAAGTGCCCTGAAAAGCGATGCATCACTCAGGAGAGGCATTGCCAGAGGGGCCGCCGCAGCCACATAGCCTCAGCTCCATGGACAGAATAGACTGAGTGTGTGTGTGTGAGTGTGTGTGTGCGTGTGTGTGTGTGAGTGTGTGTGTGTGTGTGAGTGTGTGTGTGTGTGTGTGTTTGTGTGTGTGTGAGTGTGTTTGGTGGTTGAGCGATGAGGGTGTGTGTGGATGAGACGTAGGGAGAGACAAGCAGAAATAAAGGCAGTAGGTAACGACGAGGCATATCTTAACACCAGAGAACATTTCCACTGGGTCCACTGTGGCTTTCTTACTACATCACAGAGGACTCTAAGAAGCAGGACTGAGACATCTGGTACTGTGCACATCCCCTCTCCACACACCTCTGGGAGCCATAGGCAAGAAAAGAAGAGGTGTCTGTCTTCCCACTCATAAGAAATAATTTCTCTTATTTCATCTTTTTCTCTCTGTGGAACTTGTGCGTGTATGTGCTCCACACACCATCCTGACAGATTTGCATAAACACAGATGAACATGCATGCATAGGTGTGTGCATACACAGATAAATGTGCAAACTCACAAACACACACACACACACACACACACACACACACACACACACACCTGGAGTTTGACTCCTGCTTCTGACAACAGGAGCTAAATTTGAAGGCAGTGCACAAGATGACTGAATGACTGAATAATACTGCCACACAGTAGCAGGATCTACTGAGGACAAATGATTTCCTCAACATCACAGGCTAGGGAATGGAACAGCTGGGAGATTATGTAAAAGAAATAATAAATAAATACATACCCTACCGAAATAGCAAAACCCAATGGCAAAAGCAAACAGCAAAAGCCCTGTTCAATTAAAAGCCTCCTGTCGTGTAATATGAAAATGGTAAGATGGCTGTGTTGCACAAGCCTTTCAATAGTAGTGTGATGGAGAGTCAAAGCTGTGAGGTAACAGACATCAATTAGCCGCACTGTAGGATTTTCTTTAACAAGACAGGCAAGGCAAATGAAAAAGCACAGTTGCTGAGACTAAGTACTATAATATAAAGTGCCTTGGCGCACTAAGTCACCTTGAACAACAAAGTATCATTGCCACTTTCAGTTGAGTTTTGCCCAACTTCTGCAATAATTGGTATTTGCCAACAGTGTTAACGGCAACACAAAGAAACAATTTGAAATACATTACAACACACTCTGCTGCTTCAGTGCGTTTGCTGGGGGTTATCCACACGCCATTTTGCTGTAGGAGTTTTTATAAAGGGTTTTTAAAAGGTCAAAATCACATAATCACAAGTCACACTGTTTTCTCTCACGCTTAAGTGACTGGCTGTTCCTGAATGCCAAAAGCTAGCAGTAAAACCTTAGAGGTGCGTAGCGGTGACCTCATAACCCTAGCCTGACCATAGGAGTATAGCCACCGAAAGCCACTCCTTAACCTTAGATTATATATTATTATTATTATTATTATTACATATAACAACAACAACAGCAACAACAACAACAACAACAACAACAATAATAATAATATTAATATTGAGACCACATATTTCAAACTAAAGGAAGTTTTACTGTTTTGAAACTACCAGTGGCTACCTACATTCTGTATTATTTAGGTTGTGTTTATTGAACAAATTGTGAGGGAGAGTAAAGTCTTTAGATGTCATGATTCAGCACTGCTGGCTTGGCTCAGACAGATTGAACAAAACAAAACACGGCCATCTTCACCTCACACAGTCAGCTCTAAGATCTCACCCTTGTGTTTCTGGCCACGCTTCACTGATACCGCTGCATCTTGCAACTCTCCATCACGTCGTACCTGAGTGACAAAAGTTGCAGAACACAGTCCAAATAATATAAAATTCACCATGTGTGTTTTCATGAAGTGGAAGAAGTATTGATTTGGACCTCTTGATAGATAGCTGCATATTTAGTGTTGACATGATACACATGTGCATTGTACCATATCTCCAGTTTCAGATGTCAGCTACAGTGTATTAGCATGGGCAACAAGACCTTTGAAAGCTGTCCCAGGACATCAGAATTTCAAATTTCAAACACAACTTCTATGAAAGAAATAGACAAAAAAAAAAAAAACAAGTTGCTATGGTTACGTAGAGTCACCATTGCGATCTGTAGGATAGATTTGTTGCCAAGACAACTGGTCTGTTGAATTAGGTTTTTAACACGGGAACCTCAAGCAAACATATGAAAAATTACTTATTGCAGCCTTCCTGAAAGAGAGACATTTAAAGGTCATTCTGGCCACAATAGAACTAATCAACCACAAGTCTCTATTACTGTCTCAGTGTACTTTGTAAAGGGGAGGTGTCTACCTTCTCATTCCGATCATGTACTACCTAGGCTTCTCCATGGAGGTATTTCTGTGCCTAGACCCCCCGAAGTAATCAAATAGCGTATCATTTCATTTATATGAATAATAACCAGATGTAATTGAACTTTCAAAAGGCCTTCCTGGATGGTCACCCCATCACGACAGTGGAGGGTGGCAAAGGCACAGATCTATTTATTATATTCCGGATCCTACCATCTAATTCAAGCTTTCACTAAAATGGGCCAGCTCCCTCAAACTAGCTCTCAATTATCCTGTCATAAACCCTGGCAATGTAATGACCATTCTGTCTCTCACTAAAAGGGCAGCCTTTGTAAATATGGCCCTCTTTTTCTCTTCACCAAAGACATGAAAGAGCTGTTTGGAAATGTTAGATGTGTGATGTGGGAATAGAAAATACACTCTTAGAGAACCAAAGTGAGAAACACATTGCTCTCTCGCTGCCATGGTGTGGACGGAGAACATAAGCAAAATCTCTCCACAGGGCTCTCGGAGAAGTCTGTGTTTGCCCGTGTAACAGATCACTGGGGTATCATGAAATCCTCCATTGTGGTGGGAAAGCTTGTGTTAATTTCTTGTTTACAACTTTAGTGTTCCGCTCAACAATGACCACAGCGTGTCTAACTTGTGAAAATACAGGTATTATCATCTAATATTGTGATAGACTTTTGTATCAATTTATGTCGCCTTGAATATTACGAACTTAAAACTTTCAAGTATTATTTGTGGCCTGCATGCCTCAAACTGAACTGAGCCTATGCGTAATTCTGTCAGGGGAAAGTTTTTATGGGAAATGAATCCCAATGGCGGCTGTCTCTGGAAGCAAAGAGAGGGAGTAAGGGGTGTGTTAATGTTTGGATAAGTGAATTTGAACACACTTATGCTGTCCATCTGATTTGTAGATAAGACTGTAGGTGCCTGAAATCAATTATGTACATTTACTGTGATCTAACCCATTCATCCAAGTCCAGCTAAATGGTGGGAGTTTTGGCTCACAGTAAAGATGAGCTCAGCTGTAGAAGTGTACAACTCCAGTGAGTTGTGGCTTTTTTTAAAAGACTTCATAGATCTCAGTGGAGGAGACAAAAAAAACCACACACACACATTGACCAAACACAAGAACATGAAAGTGTTGTGTGAAGTGTTGGGTTTCAAGTCTTTCTTTAGAGATAACAGAGGGAATGGATGATTTCTTGACAAGATTAGAGCTTAGTGAGCTTTGCGGGTGACTCTTTTCTCCGAGATGACAAAAAAAAAACCCAAAAAACAAAAACACTCAGTGCACATGCTGTGCCCCACAATGAAATTTACTGTGTCATTCCCTTTAACTGTGAGATGCAAAACACTGCAGAAAAAAAAACATTTCACATCTGTAACCTAATACAGTCAGACTGAATTGAATTTGCAGGCTATTGATGTTACTGTTTTGTTTTTGGTTGTGTGGCAACGCTCATTCCCACCGAGGTCATTTCATATCCACCAGCTTCTCACGTTTCAATATTGTCTAAGGTTTTGAACCTTCAGGTTGCTTGAGAAAACTCATATCATTCACAGTCACAGAGGAGATCAATCTCTTGGCTTCAATGAAGAAAAACAAAATATTGGGAACAAATGATTCTTGTCAGTATTTCAAGTTAATCCTCTGAAAGCAACACAGACTTTATCAATTTACATCCCATACAGATGAAGGGAGAAACTCGCAAGGATCAATATGGCCTTGTTTCTCAATCCCCCTGTATTGTCTGTTGAATTAGGTTTTTAAAAATATGTCTCATATTTTATGAAAAGCCTCCAAATTCTTCACATCAAAGTATGACAGATGTAGCTGCCAGGAAAGTCTTTGATTGATCAGCATTCAAACTGCCATAATAATTGTAATATCAGGGAGTGATGTTTGGTTCCCTAAGCAGAAAGGTATTTTTTTCCTCAGATAAAGACATATGCATATACATATATGCTACTGGTACAATGAACACACTATGAATTTAACGACTGAAAAACACAGCGTATGTTTATGGTGTGCAGTTGGGTTGTGAGCTTACAAGGATTTTGTTGTTGGCATCATCATTACATCATATGTTATTTAGACACTCCATGGAGAGACTCTCTCCGAGAAGGGGATTATGCAGGGAAAAAATGGCACATTTGTCCATCACCAGATGATGCAAACTGCAATAAATGTGTACTCTTGTTGCATGCATGGTTGATTTTACTATATTTCCCTATTTGTGCTCAAATCAAAGTAATGATTATTATTTTTTTTACCCCATTTGTGGGAAATTACTTTCTTTGATAAGATAATTGAGGAGTTCTTACCAACTTGATTTTGCAAATGGTCCCTGAGTGTTCAAGTACAATGGAATAGGAAATTTGTCTCAGTACATCTCAGATTTCTGACGCTGTGGCTTTTTTTACGCAAAGGAAGTCAAAATGAATGAATGAATGAATGAATGAATGAACGAATGAATTCGCCCACCTTGATCATACTATACAACTGGGTCCATGTGGACTTGGACATGTGCTGAATAAGAACAAGCTCAGTTTAATGACAAGTAGAAAACAAGTATCAATAAAGCACTGGTGCTTGTTTGTTTACTCAGACAGAGAAATGATCAGAAATGACACCTGCAGATGTATCTACCAGCGATGCATTATGACCCGTTATGATCCACCCATTGTTTCCCCCTTTATATTGAGACAACTTGATGGGTGTCCCACAAATATGTTTTGTAACATTAAATCTGAATAATGATACATAAGTACAGATTAGACAATTTGTTGTTTTTTCAAACATAAATTTTCAAACATAAATCTAAAAAATAAAACAACAGCAAAACAACAAATAATGGCCTGCCCCACAATGGTAAATAACTCTATAAGTCATGCATAGCAAAGATATAAAACATATTATATTATATTATATTATACATATAAACATATTACCCAATTGCCTCCTACTCACTGTGACAGTGTATGCTACCAGTGAACCAAGAGGAGGTTGGCTGTTTTGCCATCAGAGAGAGGGAAACAGGGGGAAGTTTTGTTATGAAAACAGAAATAGGTTGCAGCTGGGATTGCTGTGTCATGGCAGTAATGAATAATCCACACCTGTGAGCCACACTTGACTGCTCTGCTGACACTGAAACACTCAGAATAGTGTCTGTAGGGGGATGTGATTTTTTTGAGGGCCTGGCATCAGCATAGCCAAGAGATGTGGCTCATGAGACACTGTCTTCACACACACACACACACACGCACACACACACACACACACCAAAACTAAACACACACACACACCTCAAAACTCAACACGTCTCTCATTTCAATGTCTCTCTCTTCACTCTTTCATGGATTACCCTCCTCCAAGACCAGGCTGGAGTTCGTGCATGACAGCCGGCAATACAGCTGATATTTACCAAGAGAGGTTAAATTTTGCATCGAGGATGTCAGCCAAACAAAACCCCCTCTTCATTTGGGCACGCTGGCATTTTTATAGAGCAATGGGTAGCCATATATAGTTGATGATATTTGCTGATGTTTTCTTAATGAGGGATGCCACCCAAGTTAGCGGGATGGAGCGGGGTGGAGTGGGTTGATGCCCTTAAAAGGTTTGCGATGTCGTCCTGTGTTCCAGTCCTGGTAAGTGAGAGTTGAGCAGCATCAGCTAAGCTGGAGGATCCTCATCATGCTGGCAAATGGTGAGTTCAGTTCTAAGGAAGAGCCAGCGGCTTCGCCTGCACGGTACAGTGCTTTAGATCCCTGTGGAGAAAGGACTGCACAAGTTTCCACAGTATTATAAATAGCACAGAACAATATCTGAACCCTCTCTTCACATTTTCTCTGTATATATATATATATATATATATATATAAAACTGTGGTGTATATTTGTCTATGTACTATAGAAATTGCATACTGTAAGCAGTGTAACATCTATGTAACATATGTTACATGGGTAATGTTTTATTTGAAGGGGTCTACATAAAGGGTGACAGGAGCCTGTTATAAACAGGACATGACCCATATCATCAACATTAATGAAACCTCATGAAACTGTTGTCATTAAGTATCATCGTGAATTAAGTGTCATCAGTTCATCACGTTTATAACGGTGTCACCCTTATGTAGACCCCTTCAAATAAAGCGTTACCATTACATGTATTAACAATGTAACAGCACACAGTGTGCACTTACCTGATAACTAATTGTTCTGTATAAATACAGAGGATAATAGTAGGCTCTGGACATCTGAGTACGCTAATTCCAGAATCATGCCGTTTTCTTTCCCCCATGAGAGTGAGTGCACTAGAATGATAATGGCTCTGTGTCCTAATTCTGGGCTTTCTCTGTGCTGGGATCTGACACTGCAATAATAAATCTGGCCTGCTGTTGGTGCTGGAAATTACCATCTGTAATGGTGGTGTGCAAAAAGCGAAAACTCCTTTACGAGGAAGAGAGAGAGGGACAAAGAGAGAGAGGAGAGAGAGAGGAAAGGAGGAAAGAGAGGTAGTGAATTTCCCTCAGGTAGAGAATATCAGTAGTCAAGTGTAAAAGCCTCAAGTGGAAGTCTGAGAATATGTTGCACACAAAGCCTCCAGGTCAGTCCAGACACTGGATGTATGGTGTTACAGTATGTGTAGACATGTGGCAATGTTTTGTCACTCACCACACACACACACACACACACACGCACACACACACACACACACACACACACACACACACACACACTCACACACTGACACATGATATCCATAGACTTGGAAAGATATGACCCTAGCTGTCAGAGTGCATTATACACTCATGCCTAACATTAATGCATGGCATTTCAAAGAGTGCTAATTGTGTCTGACGTGCTCTATGTATGTGGAGCTGCTGTGTTTGCTAATGAGACAGTATTTACAGAAATGCTGCCTTATATTCTACAGTCTCAAGCTCTTTAAAAAGCGAGGGATGCAAAGACAGGAGAGAAGGAAGGGGAGAGTATCTATTTTTACTCTTTTAATCTACCTTGCTGTAAATTTAAGAGTCTATACTGTCAAATATATTTTTTTTTCTTTTTTGCTGGAGTGGTGAGGGAGATTTGTGGAGGCTATGTGGGGTTTGGTCAGTCGCTAGAGGGTGACGGTGACATTTTCCCAACCCCCTCCCTCCTCCCCGCACACCCTCTCCTCATTTTGGCAGCCAAATGGCGTGATTCATATCAAGCTCTTAATGATTGAGTGGGCCTCTTCTCACGCTATAAAGCAGGGATGACAAAAAGGGATGACAAAAAAAGTCACAAGCTCCCTCCTTCTCTCCCTCCCTTCCTCACAGACAGTTCACTCTCTTCTTTACCTTCCCGATTTCCACCATTGTGGTAGCTGACGCTCAGACAACATATAATCTAGTCTACTTTATATTTTATGAACTGTGCATATTACTCTACAGCAATACCATATGTAAGTATTCAATGTTGCTGATCCCTTGCAATAACCCATACAAAGCCCATTTTACGACAGCATGTGCTAGCATGAAGTCAGATTTATGGAAAAGCAATCATTTTCCCAGCCTACCACCTGAAGGCAGCACAGCAGTTTACATTGCATTACGTATCTAATAAGCCATCCAGACCAGCAGTGGGTCATAAATGTATGTCTCATTTTTGCTCACGCTGTGCTAGCCAACCAGAAATAGACGCACCAGCAAGGCTGACTGAAAGTAAGCTAGAGTCTGCTGTTGTCCATCAATCCATCAGTGAGCGTGCATGTTGGTGTGTGTGTGTGTGTGTGTGTGTGGTGTGTG
The DNA here is from genome assembly GCA_015244755.2 of Tenualosa ilisha. Taxonomy (NCBI): domain Eukaryota; kingdom Metazoa; phylum Chordata; class Actinopteri; order Clupeiformes; family Clupeidae; genus Tenualosa; species Tenualosa ilisha. Next base: position 1,146,253 of record PYXC01001083.1, read on the forward strand.
TGTGTGTGTGTGTGTGTGTGAGCCTGCATGAGACATGATGAGCGGCTGTCACTGGGTGGGCAAGGAGGTGTCGCAGTCAGTATCGTGGGAGATGTTGATTCATTCTGGCAGCCCGAGGATTGCAGTGCCAAGTGCATGTGTTAAAGCAGACAAACTGTGTGAACGCGCGTGTGTGTGTGGTCGCTCTCTATATCGCTCTCTCAGTGCTCGTGTGTCTCTGCGGTGGGGTTTCAGTGTTTGACTGTGCATGCAAGTGTGTTAGAAACATATTAAAGTGCATATTAGAAGCCCATGCATGCTCGCGTGTGTGTACATACATGTCTCTCTCCTTGTACCTTTGGGGCAGTCAGAGTGAGCTATAATGCCAACAAAAGCCTGTTACTGCACTGCATGGTTTGTGCAATGTGCCCATGCAGACACACTGCATATATATATAGCATGCATTCATCAGCGTGCTGTCAGATGTGCATCCATGCATGCACCTTTCTGTGTAACCAGTCTTAACAGAGCTGATGTTTCTATGGAGTCCCAGTCTATTATCACTCCATGACCTCATGTGACCCATCCCAGGAAGTCTACTCAGAAAACTGCTAAGGACACATGATATAATTCCACTGAGAATGTGTACTTGCTATGATGTTAGTGAGCAGAGTGTGTATTTACATCAAGAACATACAAAATACAATTTTTTTTTTTTGTTGTTGCTGGTAGTGTTACGACCGGCTCTGAACCATACCATAAAAAGGGAGGCGGAAAACAGGGTTAAGGTTAACCCAAAATATATTTTATTTAAAGTAATCAAAATGAATAAATAAACAACTGCAGTCAAATGTCTAGGGGAAACAAGATGTAAGGAGTGTATGCATGCGATGTATGAGTCAGTAGAAAGAAATAAAGAGGGAGAGGTAAAGAGACAAAAGAGAGAGAGAGAGAGCGCAATGCCTCAGTGGCACCCGGTGCCCAAAATTAAAAACATTGCCCAACCCAGAGCAAGAGAAGAACCCCTTAAAAACCCAGCCACACCCCTCTACAGGCGTGGGCAGTGAACCAATCAGCACCGCCAGGTCTGCACTGCCCATGCACTGGTAGGAATAGAAACCTTATGTATATATAATCCATGTTGGTGTGTGGACCTGTTCCTAAAGTGTGCAGTATTGATAAACAGATAAAAAGAGTAATGTTGATTTGCAAATGCTGCAATGTTGATATAACGTGGTCATTTTAAATACACTGTTGTTTGTCCAAAAA
>PYXC01001083.1:1150000-1192500 GCA_015244755.2 Tenualosa ilisha
GAAGGTATTTGTCCTTTAAGGTGTCAGTTGTCAGATAAAATGGATCACTGGGGAACACATACACATGTTCAAATCTGGAAGAAATCCATAAATCTGGCACGTCACATAATTAGGCGCAATACATTATGATGTGACATTTATGTGAAGCAGATTTGTGATGGTGTTTCTGTGTCATCTATCTGTTAAATCCGCCTGTCTGTGTCTATGTACACATGTTTGCCAGACGCAAGAGCTATGCAGAGCCCTGGAACACTGCCTATACTCGGTGAACTGCATCTGAAGCTAGCTGTGCTCTGGTGCGACGCTCGATTTAATTCCCTTCTCATTAAAATCAATGATAAATGTGAGAAGGAGAGAGAGAAAAGTTTGCTTAAGAGAGAAATGTTTGTTTGTTTACTTTACTGTGTAACTACTTTGTTGCTTCCTGTGGCCCCATATCCTGCAGGTAAACAAACAAATGAAAATAAATTAATAAATAAGTAAAAATACTGTATACATATGTAATTTTTTTTTTTGGGGGGGGGGGGGCTTTTTGGCAATGAATATTCACAGGCTTCCTACGAGTATGGTGATCTCCATATTTGCCCATGTCTGGGGAGCATCCCTGTGAGCCATACTGAGAAAGGTCCGGAGGAGGCAGTGGAGTGATTTAACAGTCCACTGGTCTGGGATGTTGTGGCACTCCCAGCCCCTGGATGTGTGTATGGCAGCAGGGGGGTGAAAGTGGAATGCACACAGCACAAAGAGAAGCACTCTGGTGGGCTCATAGCACAGCTCAGAGCCAGGGGGGCCTTTTATTATGACAGCAGGGCCTCTCTGATGCTTGTGCTTGGTGACTGCATGCCCACGCCTGGCACTGAATTTTTCCAAAGATTTACAAACATGCAAGCACATACACACACACACACACACACACACATTCTGAGAGATACAGTAACACTTAAGCAAGTATACACACGCACGCACACACCATATACAAACACAATCCTCCACTATTCCATGGACCTGTCTTACATCTTTCCACACATTACACCCCCCCCCCCCCAGGCCACTGTTATCACCAGGAAGTAAGTCCTCCCCCTACATACACACAGCACACTGCCCGCCACCACTGCCATTACCGGTAAGCCCTCTAACCACATACACACAGCACACTGCCCCATCTCCCTTAACCCCCCACCCCCACATACACACAGCACACTGCCCCATCTCCCTTAACCCCCCACCCCAACATACACACAGCACACTGCCCCATCTCCCTTAACCCCCCACCCCCACATACACACAGCACACTGCCCCATCTCCCCTCAATCACCAGTAGGCGTAGGTGGTAGAGGTGCTATTCAGCAACCGGAAAGTTACAGGTTTGAGCCCTGCCTGACCCCATCAAACCATCAAAGTGTCCTTGAGCAAGACACTGAACCCCAAATTGCTCCTGGTGGCACGTTGGCACCTTGCATGACAGCCTCCGTCACTGGTGTGTGAATGGGTGAATGTGAGGCATACCCTGTAAAGTTGTTTGAGTGCTCGTAGGAGTCCATTTACACACACGTGGCACACGGCACTCCCTCCCTTCACTATAAACCTTCCCTTACACACACACACACACACACACACACACACACACACACACATTTATGCACAAAATAGGCTGACATCAGACACAATTTCACTTTTTCAATTTCAATTACACCCAGTAACTACATGCATGTGACAATAAACTTTTATTGTATCTTTGTATCCCTATAACAACTAATACAGTGTTTTCCAAACTTTTCTGCAGCACCTGCCCTTTAGTAAAGAAGGTGCACACACACACACACACACACACACACACACACACACACACACACACACACACACACACACCTTTTGCTTCCAACCTCCTCTGAACATTGTGAACCTTATTCATAGAGAGTGCAATGTTGTATTGATCGAAACAAAACAAATAAAGTGCCAAGTAACCCTGATAATGGAATTATTACAGTAACAGTGGCATATGTCTCGCTGTATTCTGCTGCCGCTAGTGCCTTGCATTTTCAGATTTCGTCTAATGACTGCAGATTAGTCTAATCACTGTCAGTAACTTGTGCAACTTTCATGAGGAATGTACTAGCCCTGCTCACGGTTGCCTCATTCACTTACCTTGCTACTCAGCTACATTAACTATGAGCTACACACACACAACTACACACTCGTACACACACAGTCTTGTGGTGTACTTGTATTCACTGTATCCAATACCTCTTAGTTGTTTCAAAGCTCTCCTTTGATTTTGCTTTGCCCAAGGTGAGAAAAAAAGCCTTCATAGTGGAAAAAAACAACCCTTCCCTGGCTGCAGACTAGTGCTACCCTGATGTTAAACCTTCACAATGTCTGTACCTTCAGCAGCAGGACGATGAGAGACCCCGTATGCTGGGTCACGATCTGTCATTCCACATCCAATCCTCTTATCACCAGCCTTAATAAAACATCCCATCCTTGGTAGCATCTACTGCAAACACTGACCACTGATGTTGTTATGGACAGACATCGATACTTTCCCCAGATGACTCCAGTAAAGAAACGCGTACGCACAGGTGTATAAAACACGCTATGTCTTGTATGTTTGTTGTGGCGCCATTATTGTTATTTTATGGATGGGGAGACGCCTCAATCAGACTGGAATAGTGTAGTGTCTCTAGCTGATTTGTGTTCGGCTAGCGAACTGTTACATTGGAATGCCCGGGCAAGCCACCATCACCACTTGCCAGCCTCTCTGATAAGATAATAGGGCTGTTTGCGAAGGATGGCGGGATTGCTTCTTGTTTTTACTGGAACTGTTTGTGTTGTGTTGGCACCCTGTTCTCCTAGTAAGACGATAAACAAGTCAGTGGTGCCAGGAAGAAGTTTTTTTTTTTTTATGTTTTTCTTTTTTGTGGCCTAGAAGGAAAAATATTCTAGCTCCCCCTAACCCCTCTGCTCTCTCTCTTTCCCTCTCTCTCTCTTTCTCTGTCTCACTCCTTTTCTCTTTTTTGCTCTCCCTCACTCCTCTGTCTCACTCTCTGTGGGAGGGCAAAGAAAGCTTCTGTTTTTCATGGTTGATTTATCCAGTAATGTTAACCTTCAAAGCCAAGGCAGTGGTACAAACACACAAGCGCACACACACACACACACACACACACACAAACACAAACACACACGTGTAATCTGGCTTTCTTCCACCGTCTGTGAAACACGAGCGCAGCCATGGCCCTGTGGCTCGCTGGAGCAAAGGGGAGAAGAAGGGGAGGGCTGAGCCTGGTTGCTTCAGGACCAGCATCAGCCAGAGGAAAAGGTCACTATTGGGGTGAGTCATCAGTTTATACAAGAGACGGCAATAAAAAAGAGAGAGAGAGAGAGAGAGAAAGACAGAGAGAGAGAGATGTGGAAAATAGCGGAGAATCAGATCAGGGTGGAAAATACACTGATAAAGTGAACAAGAAGTGAATATCATGATGTCTAACAACTGTAAATCAATGCACTTGATGTCAAATTATTGGTTCATATGCAGCAGCCATCTCTTACCTCACTGGCTCTAATGGAATAATGCAGTAGGCTAACACCGCTCTCATCAGAAAAAGTTTTCAAACAAATATACTTGAACATCCTTTGTTACATTGTTCCTTGGTTTGGTAGACAGTCCTACAATAAAATGAAATATCTTTGAGAAGATGTGTACCTTATCACTGTCTCTTTTAGGTTAGCAATGCCTGAGCTGTATGTTACATGTATGTTACCAAAAAACAGCTGTATGTTAACTCCGCTCGAGTTATATTGATTATAATCAAATACTGTACATAAGAATTCTTTGCATCTACTGCACACAAATGCCTTTCACCTCATAGTGCTCACCCTGCCCACCCGGTGACATATTTTCATTTCACACTTGGCCAGGATCCTGTCAGAACCTCTTTCACCCTCCTTCTTTCTCTCTCTCTCTCTCTCTCTCTCTCTCTCTCTCTCTGTGTCCTGACTCCCGATAACTCAGCTCCATACGTGGCAGGCACGGCTAAACGGCGGTACCTATGAAAGAGCCCCCCTCTCTTTAAGTGTCCTCAGGCCTGGGGAGAGCGCCACGGGGAAATTGACATTTAATCCCCGCCGTGTGCGCTTTGACAGGTGAGCAGCCTTCCAAGACGTTTGTTCCCCGGCTTGGCTAATCCATGAAAGGAGGCTGCGCTAAAAACAGCCATTCAATCAAGGACAACCATATTGATTTAATAACGGTAGGCCCTATGGTGGGTGTAGGGGAACCCGGGGGCCGGAGAAGACTGGAGCTAATCAGGAGTGGGTGGCGGTGTAGGTGGTGGTTATGGGTGGAGGGAGGAAGGAGAAACATGAAAAGGAGGAGGAGGAGGAGGAGAGGAGAGAAACCGTCTGTCATTGGCGCTCCGAGTACAAGCTTGTGATGTGTGACAGATTGACAGGGACCGGAATGAAACTGAGAGGTGTTAAAAAGATGGTCAGAAGAAAGAAAGGAGAAAAAGGGAGAGAGAGAGAAAGATTCAGAGAGAGAAGCAAAAAAGGAAGAGGTAGAGAGGAGAGAGGGGTCGTGAGATGAAATGAGAGTGGAGGAAATGAGGGGAGAGGTGGCAAGAGGAGAGCTGGAGGAGATGAATTCGGAGTGTGGTTTGATGGGTGACAGGCTGACAGGAGTGACGCTGGAAGACCTCTGAATATGGAGCGCAGCAGAGAAGAAAAGACAAGTGGGGAGGAGGAGAGAGGAGAGGAGATGATGAGAAAGAAGAAATTAAAGTGCAAGGACTTCAGAGGAGGCGAGGAAGAGAGGAGAGAAGATGATGAGAAAAGGGAGGGACAAAAAATGGAACAGAGGAGGGAGAGGGAGAGCAAACAAAGCCGTGGTTGAAAGAGGAAAGCCAAAAAAAAGGACGGATGAAATTACTTGTAATTTTTCTTCAGTGAGCCATAAAACATCCTTTGCTATCAACTGACTAAAATTACTTTCATTTAAAATGACTCAGGTGTTGTGCAGGTAGAGAGACCTTATGTAAACTTTAAGAGCTGAGTCTCAGAATAAATATGTAACATCTTACTTAATAACTCCTGTGTTGGCACAAAGGCAGGAGCACTCTCTAACACACAGACTTTGAGGTAAATACAGCTGTGAATTATTATTGGGACCTTCTGGTGTTGGACACGATCCAAACCCTTCTAATGAGTCGTAAAGGCAAAGGTTCTGCGCAGTAGTTTGTATAAAAAAAACTGTACAGATGATATAGTTAAGGCTTCGGCAGGAAAGACAGTCGTATTTGCACAGGCTCTAACAGTGATTCAACACCTAACCTTGGTCACGATGGCTCCAGGCGTGCTATTCTCATTATGGAGTCAAGGTTGGTCCCATGGGTCTACTGAGCGTGTAAAGAACTGTAAACATGAGAGTGTTATTGAACACGCAAGGTTGCTACGCATTGTATTCAATTAATGCGAAGGATGAGACACATTCAGTTGAATCATCAGTCGAAGATGTCAACGGTTCATGCAGCGATTCAGTCAGAGTTGAGTTGGACCCTAAGAGACCCTCCTCCTCTTCAACTGTTGATATAACAACAAAAGGAACACAGAGGGCAAGCAACCTGATTCCACATTCTGCAGCTGACATGACAATTACCATTCTGTCAGCTGACCACAGAGAGAAAATGGCCCGTCCTGAAATAACACATGTCAGTGACAAGCCCAGCGTCTACAAAGTGCACCTTTGAAGTGGTATAAGGTTTCCTGCCGCAGTAGCTCATTCAGCTACTCCTACGTGCCTGGAGATGGATGGATGGCAAGCAAGGGTGAGGGAGAGAAGAGAGGGAGGGAGGGAAGGAGGGAATGTAGGAATGGCAAAGTGCGCTTCCAATGGGGAGTGAAAGCCTCAGGCTTTGAGAAAATGACTGCGGACGTGCGGGGGGATTTAGCGCTCTTATGATGCACATTGATCAGAGGTGGGAGATAGATGGGTCTCTGGGATGATAGGCGCGCTCTGTTGCAACACAAACACTCCGCGGGGGCTCTCTCTAGGGAGGCCTTTCTCCACAGCTCCTTAGGCATCAGAGACAGAGAGGCTTGAGAGGGATGGAGAAAGAGGGGTAGAAGGAGAGAGAGGGATGAAGAGAGGGGTGCTGAAGATGTTGAAAGAAGGGAGGGAAGGATAGACGAGGGAGAGGAGAAGGGCAGATTGAAGAGGAACAGAGAAGTAGTAGTGGTGGGGGGCTGGTGGAGAAAGTGAGTGAGTAAGTGAATGAGTAAGAGAAAGAAGGAGAGTGTCAAAAGCGTGGGATAGAGGGCTATTACGAAACAACAGCAGGAGAGGTAGATAGAAAAAAAAAGGCTGGAAAAGAGAGAATAGGGAGAGAAAGAGAGAAGATTGCAAAAGAAAACTTAATTCTCTCCAAGAGCCCAGAAAGAGGAAGCAGGGAGAGAATGAGATTGAGCAAGAGGGAGCCACTAAACCCAGAGATATTTATAACGATAAGATCGCCTCCTGTGCATTCTCCCTCTTAGGACCAAAGAAGAGGGATCGTGTGCATTAAAAGGTGCTACCTTAGCAATAACATCTCTTCTCGCAGTTCGACACACGCACACACACACAGACACACACACACATACACACACACACAACAGGCTGAAGCACTACTTCCCTCTGTATGCAGTCGTAAAAGGTAAAGGTGTTACCTTTATTTAATCCACCCAGAAATACCTTTTGACATTACAAAGGGTAATACCCTGTTCAATTCAACCTCAGAGAAAAAACACACATATATCCAATATTGTTATTTTGTTCAACAAACCAATCCATGTATTTAAAGATATGCACATTATCAAAAAGGCAGAATAATGAAGTACACGTGTGTTTTGTACAACGCATTCAAATCTACAGTACTATTAGGGTTATTGCATTTTATAAAATGAGGAATACCGAAGCTGATTGGTCAAACTCGTGTCACATACTTTCCTTTTTTCTTCCCTTTCTTTTTACTTGGGCTGTGGCAGCATATTAAGATCTGCATCAGTCTGGCCTTCTCGGTGGAATATAAAAATTGTGCCTAATGGATTCAGAGGGATTTGAACTGGTCTGTGCGCGCGAGAGCAGCTTAATCTTTGCAAAACATGACAATTATCACGCTAACTTTGCTGTGCAGTGGCAAGCCTGCATGTTGAGAATGCTGAAGCCAGGCAGCTGAAAGCATAGCGGGATACAGATCACAGAACACACACACACACACACACACACACAGTGAGAGTCACGTGTAAGAATATTTATAAACAGCCCCCATGCAGGGATAAGAAATTAACCTAATTCAATTTAAAACCATGTTCAAATTTATGCACTCACAAACATACATTTGTGTATCTTTGAGTACTCTTTTAAACACACACACACACACACACACACACGCACACAGACACACACACAGAAAACACACACACAAACATAGTCACAGCCATACGTACACATGCACACACAGACACAAAACTCAAAGCCCCTCCAGGAAGAGGTTTCCAATGGAGATGCACTGAACAGCCTCATCATCCCTTCAAGTCCTCCCAAGGTTCTTCCACCATCTGGAACACCCTGCTCCCCTGCCACCTCCACTGGAGCTGCGTTAATCTCAGCTCACAGCCTGGATGGTCTGTGTGTGTGTGTGTCCATGCATGTGTGTGTGTATGTATGAGTAAAACTGTGTGTGCGTGTGTGTGTGTGTGTGTGTGTGTGTGTGTGTGTGTGTGTGTGTGTGTGTGTGTGTGTCCATGCATGTGTGTGTGTTTGTATGTGTAAAACTGTGCGTGCGTGTGTGTGTGTGTGTGTGTGTGTGTGTGTGTGTGTGTATGTGTCCATGCATGTGTGTGTGTGTGTGTATGTGTAAAACTGTGCGTGCGTGCGTGTGTGTATGTGTGTGCATGTGTAACTGCATGTGTGTTTGTGCACATATGTGCATATCTTTGAGCCATGCCCACACAGAAGGACAGAGAGCAGATGAGGGGGATTAGGATGCTGTGCTAACAGGACCTCCATTTTGGCGCTCTGGCCTCCCTGGGCCAGCCAGAGGTGACATCCAGAGCCTCAGCACCAGTCTTGGGTAAGTAAGCTGACGTCTGATCCTCTGCCCACTTGACAAGGGACTCCTCTCTTGGTCCTCAATTGGACCATTAGGTTAACATGATGGTTTTAGACATTGTGTTCAACAGACACACACACACACACGCACACAGTAGTCATTGCGTAGAGGTACAATATTTATTTGTCTGTGCTGCTTTTAAAGATTATTTAATATAATTATGCACAGAAGGAATATTTTCAATGTATATATAGGAAGTATGAAGGCAAAAAAGGCCTTTGGTTAAAAAGGCCATTAAATGTATTTATGAAGTGCTTAGCATATTCTATTTAAATAATTAAAATAGAGCGAATAAATAATTTAACGTGGTATGCAGCTCTTGTTTATTTTGCCCAAGGTCACAGAAACAAATACCATATCAGAAAAGACCTCCATTTGTCTTTAACATTTAAATATGACCTCAGAAATGTCATGCCATACCTAAATATATATATTTTTGTTGCACATAGCAAGGTCTCTGTTTCCTGAGTCAGCGTGCCTGCAAAATTTTATTTGCTGATGTTAAAAAAAGTCACCTAAACAGTAATTTCTTTTTATAAACAAGATACTTTATGTTTTGACTGAACAAAGGAAATTTGAGCAGAGAACAATACAACAGCACTGAGGCAATCTGATGATATTGCACATAGATCCTTAGCTGTGCACGTCTTCCTCATTTCTTCCTTCCATATGCATTAGAGCAGTTGTCTCTTTGGCCCTAATGCTATTCTGCTGCAAGTCTCCATCTACACGCCTGGAAGATGACTGACAATACCAGAGATTTTTAAATGAGCTGACAGTAAAACTGACAGGATGGAAATGGCAAAATGTGATTGCATGTTCTGCCTGTCCAATGATAATAGGAGCAAACAATATATGTATTAATGTCATAAAGCTCCATTATTTAATCCCATTATTATAATCAGATTAGTCCATTTACACAACTCTTTCTTTAATCTTAACTCCAATTATGTGTGTGTGTGTGTGTGTGTGTGTGTGTGTGTGTGTGTGTGTGTGTTGTGTGTGGGTGTGTGTGTGTGTGTGTGTGTGTGTGTGTGTGTGTGTGCGTGTGTAATATATGGTGTATGTGTCATTGCATTTTTCTGTAACATGACAGGTTGCTGGTACATTAAAAGTACATTAATGCAAATGTAGATGCTTCTGAACAGTAACTGTACTACACCACCCAGATTTAAATCAATTAAACAAATTCCCTGGTTTGGGGATATTTGGCAATATTCTTCTTTTTGTCTGTCTGTCTTTCTTTCTTTTTCTCTAGTAACACTAATTTTAAGGTACCACGTCATGTGAAGGACAAACACATTTGGATTATTTGGTTTTGTGTTTTAGAAAAGACTTCCTTTGTAGAAACAGAATAAACTATACACTTCATATTTCTAAATTGTACAATTTACAAAATGAATTGGCCTTTTAGCTTTCAAGATTCTCTGCTTTTTTTTTTCATTTTCCGGAACAAAAAAGCATCCGTGGAAGGAATTTCAACTGCACTTTACCAGAGCTGAGAATTTCCACTCGCTTACCTTGGGCTAATGTACTAATCAGTCTGACCACTGATGCAAAACAGCCCCATGCCTCCGAGTGCAATTCAGAGAGAGGCAAAACATAAACACTAACTAAGAGTCTGAAAAGTTTGCACCCTTGACATTCACTGAAGGGCACAAAGTGCTGTTGTCTTTTACTTACCTTTCATGGTCCTTTGCTAATAACACAACTCCTACTCACGGACGGTTGACTAGAAGACTGTGGCTGCAGGGAGGACAGGGAGGGAGGGGAGTATAGTGAACAGGGGCCCAGGAACATACCAGGCAATGTACATTTCTGACATTTAAACTGTAGTGCAAAGAACATTTTTAGGCGTTTTACTGCTGTGCTATACAGCAGAGATGGATTTACTCTGGATCAAAACATGGTGCATTTCTGGCTGAAGGCAGACATAAAGATGCGTTGACTCAGTGGCAGTCGTAGTAAACCAAGCAGATGTGAATTCATTTCCAAAGTGCCATTTGCATTCACAGTGATAGCTCCCAGTACACATGTCCATTCTGCTCATCATTCTGTAAAAACACTACCCTCCTCAACCTCCTCTCCCTACCACGACTCAAAACACTCAGGCCAGAAAACCCCCGGGCGCCTCTTGGCCATCCACGTCCCAACATCATTTTGAAGGGGATTTAATTGTCATTGTGGATGTGTAGGGATGGCTTCATGAGCTGTCAGCCGGGCTCCACACATCTGTTCATCTGGCAGCGGCACACACATCACCTGCCCAACGCGGATCACATGACAGCTGGCGTGGCGGCCATGTTGTTTTTCCTGCAGGTGCTGAGCATATGCTACGCAGGACGTCATTTTGCGCTAGATGCAGGGTCACCATTTCCTTTCAAGCTAAAGTGTGCATGAGAGTTTTGTCTCTCCCGACCAGTGTCTGCTTGAGTGGGTTCAAACTATTTAATCTCAGGGCCAATATATTTTGTTCCAGATTTTCATCACTTTATAACTGAATTACGCAGCCAATTGTGTCCCTGAATGTGAGAGATGTGTGAGATGAATGGCTTGCGGAACAGCATTGCGTAGTTTAATAAATTAAAGGTTTCAGTTGTGATTTAGCTATTTATTCCCCGCTGTTACACTTCCTTTCCTAAATACCCTTGAATAATGGTGAGGCTTATGTAACATCGGAGGTTACAGAACGAAGGATTCTGTTGAAGGATTCTGTAGATTCTGAGAAGGACAAGCTTATTCAGGAGGTGCTATTTAAAACTCGACCATGGTGTGTTCTGAAACATGAATATGCTTGAAATAGACAGGCAACTTACCATTAATGTAAATGTCAAAGGCGATCCTGTGGGGAGTGTGTGTGTGTGTGTCTGTATGTGTGTGTGTGTGTGTGTGTGTGTGTGGAATACAGTCATCTTCCAATCTGAAAGTTGATGTGGTTCTATACAAAGTGTACTGCTTTAGGCGTATAGAGGACATCTCTCTCTTTCTCTCTCTCTCTCACTCTCTCTCTGGCTTTTTTCATACCTACACACACACAACCACACTCAAATAGAAACACACATACATGGAAGCACATGCATACAGAGAGGTGGGGGGGCAGAGAGAAAGAGAGAGAGAGAGAAATTCAGGCACATACACACACAAACACACTCTCATGCAATCACACACCAACACACACATACACACACACACACAATGTTTCTCTCATGTTTGTGTAAGTCAGTCAAACAGTGTGGCAGTCTTCCACTCCTCTCCTCTGCTTCCCACTGGACTTCACTCATTTATGCTACATTACATCACATTAGGATGATAATTAATTTGCTTTGCATTCATAAAGCCTTGTCCAGGGAGACACGCGAACGAACAGCTCCTGCTCAACACTTCACCACCTCACTGGACTCCAGGCACAACAGTGCCTGTGTGTGTGCGTGTGTGTGTGTGTGTGTGACAAATCATCTGTGCGCAAATGATAAAATAAGCAAAAAAAAGAAAGAAAGAAAGGAAGTAGCAAACTTCAGAGTAATAAGTGTATATTTTTTTATGAATACCCTGACTCATACGTGGAAGGGGGTAGAACAGTAACAGTTACATGAACTGTTGCCATGACACCCAAAACACCCAAGGCAGCCCAGCTTGTTTGATGCTGCTGGGCTAGAGAGAGTTTAGCCCAGTTGTGTCGTGGGTTCCATCCCCGTGGCCTCTCCCATCATCCAGTCTGTCACCACTGCTGGCAGACTCTGCAAAATTGTATTCTAGACACATTTTATTTGCAGTCGTTTCAATTTTACTGACAAACTAGTGCTGTGTGAAAACAATGATGAATCAGAGCAGGTTGAGTGTCTGGGCTGCTTCATTAGCTGTCACAACTTAAACTTTCTGAAGCATTTTATAGGCTCATTTAGATTTTCTATGCAATCATATTTTCTTATGCAGTTTATAACTATGTAGCTATAATAACTGCCTTATGTTTTAACCGTCTAGATAATCTCTTATATTCTTGCTCTGTATCGTCTAGTCCATTTGGCTAAAACAGTTGGTTTAAATTGAAGCTTCTTGAGGAAATAATCAAGCCCAGCAATCAACTGCTTCACTCTTCACACACACTATGACTACTTTAAACACACTATGACATAAAACAAAATGTACACTAACTTTATAGCAAATGAAATTGCAGAGAGACAGTATTGTTTGAGTGGTCCTGACTGAGGTAAGTTGAATGGCCCTCCAGAGAATAAAAGTGTGACTGTCTTACAGCACATGCAGACACAGTTAGACAGAATTTAAACATGCGGGGTTCTCCTTCTTCAGACTAGGTCTGCAACCAGCCTCAGGTGCCTGTCACAGAGAGACGGAAGTCACCAGGCTGATCTCCCTGGCGGGGCTCAACTGCTCCCGCCTCCCACCCCACATCACATCCCGCTTTTCCATTTCCTCAGGTGGTAAGCGCTGCAAAACATTTCTCCTATATGACTACACATCACTTCAACTTCACAGTTCCCAAATCTCCTCAAGCTGAAGGAAGTTAGTCTTTACATAGGGTATAGTGTGTGTGTGTGTGTGTGTGTGTGTGTGTGTGTGTGTGTGTGTGTGTGCTTGGGTGGGGGGTGGGGGTTGTTTTGACTAGTGAAATCACTGCTGCGTCAACTTAATGACGTGCAGATAAGCGTTGATGGCCCAATTACTTTGGAAAAAGAGAATCCTAGTTTAGCCCATGGCATAAACACATTGCATATTTATGGGGGACGCCGAGAAAGGGAGGAGAACACTCCATCTTGTCACCATGGATACATTGTTTGAGTCTACGGAGAAAGACAGGGCAGAAAATGCCTGCTGAGTCATGTACAGTGTTCAGCCTGGAGGAGTCTCTTTTTTATTTGTTTGTTTGTTTTACTCTGTTTTTCATACCAAATTTGTAAAGGAAAGAAGTTTTCAAAACAAATTTTCCGGAGAGCCTATTTAGGTTTAGAGTGAAATTGGTTTGTAATCTGGCTATGTTGAACGCTGAGTTTAACCACCATTGGAGTCGGTCATTTGTCAGATTCATTTTGGTTAATGACGTGAAGTTAAAGTTTTATTGGCTAGTTTTAAAGGGCCAGTTTAAGAGGCAATAGCACAAGTCTCCCATATGGGCTGTTGTGTTACTTCTCTGAGATAGTAAACAACAAGCTGTGCGAAGGAAATGCTTCACAAAACAAAAAAAACGTAGCCAAAACAAAAAACTTAATATCACTGCAGACATCTATTCAAATGAAATGCTGCACAAGCATCTTCCAACTGTATCTGAGTGAGATGATGCATTGGTATAGTTTGATGAATAGCCTGGTCAGATTGGATGTACTCAGAGATAACACATTGTCCTCCTGATAACACAGGCCAGTCCCAGATGGCCATGGTTTTACTGGCTTCAGCATCTATTTCAGTCCACAGGACTCTGGGGTTTCTCTCTTCCTCTCTCTACTCCCAGCTTCCAGCCAAGTGGAAGAGAAAGTGCTCTGGATGGTGGAAAGTGAGGAAAAGGAAAGGAAGAGATAAGAAAAAGGGAGGGAGCGAGGGAGGGAAGGAGGGAGAGACAGAAGGAGTGTGGGATGGCTAAGATAAGCACTCCAGTCTACTGTTGAACCACACAGTGACGCTTCTGACGGTTCTGAATCGGCTGACCAATCTCCCTGTGGAGTTCTCCTGTGGGACACACCAAACGGCATTTCTCCACGATTGGGAAGGAGGCGAAGTGTCACAGAATAAACCCGTGGCAGTGCAGTCCTGGTCAGGGGAGAGGCCAAGACTGGCCAATAGACTGAGTCTCTCTATTAAAGGGCTGTGAGCAGAAATCCACTGGCAAAGAGACAAGCACTGGAACACTTGAAAGGTCAATCCGTGTCCATCAATTTGAAGATGGGTTCATCTTCAGAGTAGGGGATGGAGTGCAAGGGGGCCATTTGTTGATTGACCAGCATAGAAGTGAAACAATGTCTATATGTCAGTCATCTGACACATAGAAGAAAAACGCATCCCGTAGATGGGGTGTACCATTTATTTCTGATTTGTCAAGCTCTCAAAAACAGTTTCTTCTTGGTGCGCTAATGGGACATATACTGTAGATGTGTTCAGTAGCATATTCTACTGTATACTGGGCCTCAAAGAATCTCCTGGAAGTGCAAAAAATGACACACTCACTTGATACACGATGACAGCTTTTAAAGGCCCTCTAACTGCAGGTGATGTGTGCACTGCTATACCTGGCCCAGTTACTGGCAGGGCTATTAGCTGAGAGAGGTTGAGAGGGCTCCTCAGCTCCAGGGTATCCATTGCGGCTCTGCTGGCCCATCAGTAATGCAGCTTGCAACTGTGCCAAGTATATAGGAGGTTGGGGGGAGGGGACGGAGGCTCTAATGGTAGTCTTTCAAAGTGCCCTTTTTTAAGATGAAAACTCTCATGTGAACATTCATGTCACAGACAGGCTCATGTAGGAAGACGGCAAATTTATATACACATTCACTTAGTAAAGTGCAGTTTGAAATAAACTAATGCACAGACTTGAGTACCTGCTCAACAGTTGGTTGTGAGTACACTGAAGTGGTTTGTCAAGCTGTCTGTCACTGGTCCAAATGGGCCTTCATGCACTGACAATGGGCTCAATACATGTCAAAATGTTATAGTGGCTGAGAGTATTGGTATCAGATGTTACATTGGCCGCAGTAGTCACATTGAAATGTTGATGTTAAAGCGTTAATGTTAAGTTAACTGAACAATTAGACGGCTACTGTTAAAGTTAGCTGTTTTGTTCGACTATGACTGACAGACTTGTCAGTTAACTTTTGATTGTTAGTCATATGAGTTTTCTTTTCTAGAGGTTGTTATAGCAACAGGCAAACTGACAAATGCAGCCAATGTAACGGTACGTTTGTCAGCCGCTATAAAATGTTGGCGTGCAATGAGCCCATACAGTTGATTGATCGTTCGTGCAATATTTGATATTAGTGATGCTCTTTAATAGTGTTATTTGGTATGGTATGCATTTATTTATCAATTATGCATTTGCGACCTGTACTACAGACTGTATATATGTGTGTGTGTATGTTGAGTGCTGAAACGTTGAGTCTGAAAGAGTCAAAGCTGGCCCTTTTATCAAGCACAAAGACATTGGCCAGGTTTCCACAGGTTTTGGGAAATGTTTTGTTTACCAGCTGGCTCTGTTAGTGGTGTAGAAATTGAGTGAGCCAAACACAGCTGTCAGAAACAGACATTTCGCTGAACTTTTGCTGAACTTCATTGTGATACTGGATCATTACAGGAGTGCATGCCAGCACATAACATACATCATGACCAAATATTATTGATTAACTGAAGGCAACCCCAATACTTTTAAAGTTGAAAGTGCCTACCCATTGGAATGTAAACATAACCCTCTGATAAGGCACCAGACTCTTAGAACAAAGCCAACACGCCTGGTCAACCAGGCTACAAAAAATTGCCAAAAAAAAGAGCACTTCTGTCAGGAAATATCCATAATATACAGGGTGCATTAGCCTGGTAGTAAAACCAGACCCTCCTTTACACTTTTGTTCCGTACAGAGGGTCTGGACATTCGGTAATGTGATTCGATTGCTTGCTTCAGGTGGTTTAAAAAAAAAAAAAGACTGGATCAGCCCCTGAGTAATAGCTTGCCTTGACTGATAGTGTTCTAGCTCTGCGTTCACAACGCCTCCCTCTGTTCGTTGATTGGACAGGTGAAAGTGCCTCCTGAGACAATGAGCTCAATGGGATTAAATCCAGACTAGCACTGTAGGGAGATGACAATCAAGCAGAAGTGCTAGGAAGGCATGGCCTGGCTAGGGCTGCATTAGAACACGGCAAACACTTACCACACGGACTAAAATACACTAAATTTGCCAGCAGCTTAGAGAGAATAGAAGACATGATGACGAAGTTGACACTATGATCAGATAAGAGTGTGCTTGTTTTTTAACCAAGCACATATGTTCACATACACAGCCACGTGAGTGAAAGCTCTATGTAGGAGGTCTCAATTTAACATGAAACAGAATATGGATGTGTTCTCAACAACACATTTGCTTTTGAGGATATGTACAAGCAACTCACCAAAAGTACACAGTACACACATGACAGCCATGATTTTTACATGTTGCAGAAAACAAGGTTATTGCCACTCTTAATCATCAGAAAGTAGAAGTTATTATGTTATTGAACAGGCTAGTCAGAAAGCAAAGCCCTGTCTGTACACCTTGCCTTTTTAAAGCGTGGAAGGACAACAGACTCATCTGATGAAAGCTTCACTGATGTGACCCTCATTCACCCTTGCCGATATCTCCATTAAAGAACAACAAGAAAAAAGAGAACCGAGAGAGCGAGAGAGAGAGAGAGAGAGAGAACAAAAGCCAATTTAAAGGAAATGTATTATTTGCTGACAAACAAACAGAGGGAAAAATGGAGCAAGCCCACTGCTTTTTCAAGGAGGATCATGCTTGTCACACCAATTCAGCCCTAATTTTCAAAATCATCCCCCACAGCGTCTGTGTGAGTAAAGCTCTTTCACACCCAATCATACACTTCAACCAAACACACACACACACACACACACACACACACACACACACACACACACACACACTCACACTCACTCTCACACACACACACACACACACACATATGAATGCACATACACACACACGCACATGCACACATGCACACACATGAACACACACACACACCAAATTTTGAAATTTTCATTTCATAAAGGAGGCAGCACAAACTACTGACTCAGATAATTGGTTTGCATCTATTCGACAGCCGTGGCACTCCAGACTCCATTCAAATGCGTCGTTTCCTTGGTGACCATGACCTCTGAGCCAGAATAGAGGCTTTAATCATAATTAAGAATGTGCTCACTTCTGAATTTCAATCTCAGGCACAAAGTCATTAAAACGGCACTAAAAACTCCTGGACTAAATCATCTGGTGGAAGTAATCAAGTGCCGGCAAGCCTCAGTGACTCATTTATGCATTATGATAGGTAGGGAGAGAAAATAGTTACAAAAATGGAGAAAACATGCCTAACCTTTAGTGCCAGACAGTCATTTATTTAGTGGTCTCCCCAAGTGTAAAGGTCATTGTGTTTATGTCTGTGTGTGTGTGTGTGTGTGTGTGTGTGTCTGTGTATGTGTGTGTGTGTGTGGGGGGGGGGGGGGGTAAGCAAGGCAAACAATTTTCAGACTGAAAACCCGCCAATACTTTTATAAACAAAGGAACGAAAGTACAATGTGATTCAGAAATTAAAAAAACAAAACTTTCCTGTGACATGATTGGCATTTCAACAAATAGTGAACATTGTATTTACATGTCTAATACTCTCTCTATGTGTAAACATAGCCATATAATTGAAAAGATGTGGGAATATGTTGCAAATCCAATTCATTCAATTGCCATGTTGTGAACAGCAATAACAGCTAGTCATTGCTTTTTAAATGAGCTATTTTGTACCACTGAATGTTTCATGAAACCCCGACATGGCTTGAAACAACAAAACATGGCAAATATGACAACGCAAATTGTCTCCCCCCTCTCTTTATCTCTCTCTCTCTCTCTCAGATTTTCTCTCGACTGCCTCCTGGTTGAGACTGTTGATCAAACCCAATTCCTTGCACTTAAAAGTGGAGGCAAGAAAGTATTGGCAACCAACATACAGTGTTTTAAGTCAATTCGGGTGAGGGGCAGGACAGCACAATAAAATATGCCGGCTCACACAGCAATACGAGGTGTTCAATGATGATGAGAATTATTACGTGGTAATTAGCTGAAAGAGCCCACTGGGATAGAAGTCTGGAGGAGCACATTGATTTTCTTCTTGATTGTCAACATGAGGAATTCTCAGACAGCAGGTCTGGAGGGGGAGGAGCAGAGGACATGAGAGGAGAATGTTGAGTACTCAACACATCATTATCATGACATTTGATCTGATCAGAGGTCAGTGACGTGGCTCTGTCTAAATGTCACAAATAAAGAAAGACCAAACAGGCTTTACACCTCTGTCATATTAATGTACTGACTGATGTGCTGTACATGTTGTTCATGAAGAAACTGCATGTAATGCTTATTGCAAATCCAACTGTCACTCTAACTGCAGGACTTAAATGTTATTTTGACACTTTCTGTGTTGTTGTGTCTTTGTGTATTGTTGTTCCTACTGTATAATATTTGTCTATATTTCTAGTTGTTTATGTAATGTGTCCTACTACATGTCTATATGTTGAATGTATAGAGAGTTAACATCTATCAAGGTCAAATTCCTTGTCTATGTAAGTATACCTGGCCAATAAGATTTATTTTTATTCTGATTCTGATTGACTTTTGCCCTGCATGAGATGTGTTAATTTGTTGAAGGTACTGATGAGTTTTGTGGGTGTATAAGGATCATTCAGGGTCTGATAAAAACGTACATGCCTACAGGTGTCAACAACATCTCACAATGAGTGAGAAACTTACTTGACTCCACGGCATGTACTTTCTCAAGAATTTTCTCTTTATAGGTTCCAAGAAACCCTGAAAACCTTGAAAAGTCTTTTACATTT
The DNA here is from genome assembly GCA_015244755.2 of Tenualosa ilisha. Taxonomy (NCBI): domain Eukaryota; kingdom Metazoa; phylum Chordata; class Actinopteri; order Clupeiformes; family Clupeidae; genus Tenualosa; species Tenualosa ilisha. The sequence goes on from PYXC01001083.1 coordinate 1,168,730, forward strand.
CTTTCTCTTACTCCTGTGTGTGTGTGGAGAAAAATTCACGTGCATAGGCAACATGTGTTTATCCCATGGTGTGTGGGTGGTCCTCAGGTTAAAGGGGCATGTGTGTGGTTTGGTGCACTGGATGAAGAAATATACATTAGATCTAGCAATCCCTTCAGTCAGGTCTAATTGGAGCATTTGATCCATTCTCTTCAAGGAGAAATCCAGTGTGAATCAATCCATAGCCTGTTATTCAGGGTCACCAAGTGTTGTCAGTAGGAAAAAGAACAATAAAATTTGATATAACACAGACCTAATAGTAACCTAGTAGGGGCACAGAAAAACACTTTCGGTGTTTTCCTATATTTCTGGTATTTTCCTGTGCCCCATTCAGTCAATGTTAGCTGATGGTTTTAGTTTCCACTCTGTCATATCAAATTTTTTTCCCACAGACAGCACCCTGTAACCTCCAACAACCGGGCTATGGATTGAATCACACCTGATTTCTCCTTTAAGGATTGGGGACAAGAAAGAGAGCACTGGAAAGGTGAACATTTTCTTCCTTTAATGCCTCTGGTGTTTTTCTACAAATAGAAACTTCAAAAACAGGTTCTGCCAAGGAAACTCCAATTCTCATTGTTCATTCCTCCTCCCAACTGTCTCTGAAAGAGCCAAAATTGCATACCTGCTCTGCTGCTGTCTGATCAATGTGTGATTGGTAGGCCTATTTGTCTCTAAATAAAAGATAGTTAATATGTACCCTTCAGCCCAAAGCCCACCCCACCTTTTTACCACAAGAGCGTTATGATGTTGATGCGTCCAAGCTCTTTACTGGGGTTCTGTGTATAGGCAATTTGTCATTTTCATTTCAAATTGAAGCAAAAGTTTCCAAGTTGTTTGTAAGAGTCTATAGAATAATTTTGGCCTGAGGGCCAGACAGGCTGGTCAAAAAAAATTGCCCTTTAGGGGGTGTTAATGGCTCCCAACCCAATACCAGCCTTAATGACATATGATAGCTGTTATAGCTCTTGATATGAACATAATAATGTGTGTATTGATTCAGGAGTAGCAACTAATATCTTTAAAGCCGCTAGCGGTGATGACAGGCATGAGTAGTTCCACAACCCATGATATTCCATCACCAATACCAACCAACAATACACTCAAGTGTCATATATTCATCAAATGTTCAAATATAATGAGTATGTTATGAGTATGTTATAAATGCCATGATCACCGATGAATGTAGTAATAAACTAAAAGAAAATAAACAAAAACCTGAGGCAGGGCCAAACTGGGTCAGGACCAAAGACTTTTGAATAGACCACACATAGTTGGTGGTACAATGCAAGGCAGGCAGTTTTGGGCATGTACATTATCATTAGTATTATAATACCCAATATTTTTGTAAGTTTCAGATCAATCAACTACGGCGTTGTGAATTCCTGGCACGTTTTGTGCTTATGTATGGTGAGATTTAAACCCAGTTTAACTTTTAATTACAGTTTAAATAAATAGTGCAGAGAAAGAGGAAGAGAAATCGTCCCATCATATATAGGGAATATCAATAGGGTTTAAAATATAGCACACACAATTTGTTTCGACACTCTACAGCATATAAAGTGTGTGTGTATGTATGTGGTTCATCTATGTATGTGTGTCTGAAAGTGTGTGCACAGGGGTGTGTGCACATGTGGAACTTTCCAAAGTCTAACTAACAGACACATAGACCTGTAGGTCTCTCTTTATATGTGTGTGTGTGTGTGTGTGTGTGTGTGTGTCTGTGTGTCTGTGTGTTTTCTTCTATCTTTTCTATGTCTGCAGCGCATGATTATTGTAGTTTAATGCTACTGTGTGTGTGCGTGTGTGTGTGTGTCTGTGTGTGTGTGTGTTTTTGGTGTGTCTGTGTATATGTGTCTGTGAGTGTGCTATGTCTGCAGTGTATAATTGCAGATAAATGCTATTGTGTATGTATCTGTGTTTGTGTGTGTGTGTGGAAGAGAGACAGGAAAAGAGTGATTGCATGTGTGTGTGTGTGTGTAGATAGATAGATAGATAAATAGATAGAGAGAGAGAGAGAGACAGCCTGAAATAGACAAATTTTTGTTTAATGCTACTGTGTGTGTGTGTGTGTCTGTGTGACAATAGTACAACAGGAGCAGTTATTCTCCCTCAGTAATATTTAGAAAAGATGGCCTATTCATCTGAACAAAACCCAAAACTGCAAGTACCTAATAGTGTTCAAATAAGTCCTAATTATGCCTTTTTGATTGAGAATAACTGTTCCTGACAATAACTGTTGCTGTTGTACTACCACTTTACAAGTCCCTTTCTGAGCAAAGCATATTGAGATCGAAATTAATATACTTACAATGAATAAGCAGTAATTAGTCTAGTTAATGACCTACTATGGGTTGAATAAGATTACACAGAATAAGGCATCAATAAACAACTTGTAATGACTAACAAATGGCTAGAGTGTTATAAAGTTGCATGTTAATAAGCTGCTAATTAATGGTGAATATGTATACCCTAATATAAAGTGTCAGTTTTTAATGTTAGGACTCCAACAGCATCACAGTTTTTTTTAGTTCAATGTTTAATTGAGGATTCTACCATTGTGAATTCAAGTAGTTTAAATGTATTTCTCTCTTCTGTGTCTCAGTGTAGAATAAAACTGTCCATATGGACAGAATTGCTTAACATCATAGAGGCTATGTGTAGTTCTTGTCAAATACTCTCAGTTTTGAGTCATCTTACATGAATCAGCTCTGCTGTCATTTGCATTATACTTAATACAGTGGCAGCTTCCTTAAACAAATATGGTTTGTGAAGGCTCTGTTCGGTTACTTTGACATGTCCTCTCTCTGAATTTCAAAGGATTTCTACATTTGGCTTGGAATGGCTTTTAATTTTACTGAGTTTAAAAAGTAACCAGCACAAATTCTGTGAATCAGTTGGTGGTTGGAGAAGAAATCATAGTATCTATAAAATATGTCTCCACAGTAGACTGAATAATATCCCCAAATAAACAGTTGCTTTCTCCCCACTAGCCGGCTTGAGGCATGTTAACCTTTATCTTCCTATGAACCTGGGGCTTGCACTGACTGTCTTGTTTGGACTAATCCTCTGTTTGAACCCCTTCTGTGCCTTCCCCTTGGGGGAAGAACTAAGCAGCTAATCGCCTCCACCAACACTCCAACCAGATTCAACCAAGGAAATATCCCAAATATGGGATATGTGTAGTGCCATGTACTATTTGAATAACACAATGAAGCCGATTATCATGAAAAAGTTGCCAACACTTTTGTTTCTATTCCATGACCTCAAATATCAAGACTTCAGAAACAATTGTGAAAAAAAAACAAAAACACCCCTTGACAACCTATGTTAGCCTGGCATGCCCTGGATTTGCTCACCACACCAAGCAGCTACTGTGAATCTCTTTTTGATGGAGTAGATCGTTTGGCTAGTGGTTGTAGGCTAATGGCACAAAGAAAACACTGATGGAAATATTTAAAATTTAGCTCAACTTTATCATGTGATATTTACAGTATATATTTAACACACAAATGATCTTATGAGAGGTTTAGATCATGTGGCTTGCTAGTGTTAAACGCCAGAGTCACTTCCCATTATGGCTGACAACGGTGTTTGGATGAACACTGAAATGCTGTTGCTAGTCTATTTTCTATTGTACTCTGTGCTCTGTAGACTATTGTAGTCTATTGCTTTCAAATTAAACAGCAACTCACTTACTCCATTCAATTCCACCCATGATTGATAATGTTCAGTTGCATATATCATACATATATGCATAAATTATACACATAAACATAAATATGAATTAATAACAATATAATAAATGATCAATACAAATCAATACAAATATTGGAGGTCATTTACTAAGATCACTGTTGATTACTCAAATAGGTACTTGTTTTCTGTGTACTGGCTAGGCTTTCTGACCTATTCTGCACTTTGAGAACTGCATTGACTACCCCAAAAAATGCCAATTTGACTGTCTGTAGTGTTGTTTCTCAAGAATAATTTGCAATTACTGAACAGAATCAATGTCAGTTATGGCCTCTGAATCATTTGTACATCCTAGACTTCGAAAGCAAGATCAAAGTAAAGTAGTTGTTTAATTTGTTTTGAATAATGACATTAACAATGTTAATCACAAACGACAGCAACTTTTCTTTTCTGAGAAATAATCTTGACAGAGAACACCTGTCAATATTAAAGCAACTCCATCAATGACAGCACAAGGACTGGCTCCAACAGCTGCAGTCCCAATCCATCAATGCAGTATACTCTGCTCTCCTCTGCACCAGCATCCAAAGCTTCTCACCACACACACTGACTGCAATAATTCAGCCAACAATAGCTCGTACATGTCAGTATTTGTGAGCAATGGACTCTAGATCCAAAGCGTGGGGGATGATGAATTCAGGGAATTATTTGCATTTGCGTCTGCGGCATTGTCTTGTCTGGTGTGAACATGACAGAAGAGAGTGCTCTTTGTCTCTCTCTTGGGCGTCTGAGGCAGAGGGGAGAGCTCGGAGCTGTCACTTGTCTGTTCAAACTCACGCCGCCTCTCTATCCATCCAGCCATCCCTTGTGCTGATTAAGCACACGTCAGTGGAAATCTCAGTTATGACAGGGTTCGTTATGGTGGAGGAGCCACCAGAAATGGCACTTAGTGATGGAAGGATGGAGAGAGGCAAAGATGCAGAGAAGAAGGGATAGATGAACGGAGAGAGAGAGAGAGAGAGACAGAGAGAGAGAAAGACAGTCTTCTAGTGAGAGCAATCCCAGAGAGTGCTGATAGACTGAGGATTCATGACAATCTGCAGGCGAGATGACACGTTTCATCATCTTCGGGAAAAGTTGAAATAGATTCTGCCATCGTTTCTTCTTCCATTTATCTCGTCACCAAAAAGGAGTGTGAGGAGGGCCTTTTATATTCCATGAAATTCTTCCTCTTCAGTCTTTCTTTTAATTTTGTGTCTGTTTGCCTCTCCGGCTCCCTGTAGGGGAGTTACAGCTGACACCCAGGAGCTGTGCTATCAGTTTGTTGACTTGCACTGCTAACTGAGGGTTCTGGCCTTCCTTGTCAACACATGAAGCTCAGACACTCTCTGAATTTTTCAGGTTGCAAATTTAGATAGAAGCTCATAAAGAAGTTTTTTTTTTCAAAACATACTCAATACTCAATCGTATCAGAGGCTTAGAGCCAATCCATCGCCAATGCAAGATACGCAAACGTAAGGACGCCATGATGTGTCGAGTGTGTGGTGAAAACATTCGTGGTGAGATGCAACAACACGTGTGATAATATAGGAGTCAATGGAGCAGCATGTGCTGCTCCTGCTTGTGTGCGTACGCGCAAACTTGTGACCATAGCAACGTTTGTGCACTTGCATAGGCTATGAATCAGCCCTTACAAAAAAAAGTGGGATTCATGGGAAATCCAGACCTTGTTTCCCAACAGTATCTGTGGAATTCACACACCACACTCCACACTCCACTTCTGATTCCACTGAAGCAATAACAGAGGTATCAGCCCTCCCTCCCTCACTTATGTGGAGTTGCTCTCAACAGCTGAGATATATTATATAATAAACTGTCTTACCTGTCACTTTCCAAAACAGACGGCTTATGAAAAAAAGGAAAACCTGTTTGCATGCACAGGCCAAATTAATTGGTAGCTTGCTAGGGTTAGACCACTCACTGATAGTAATATGAAGCAGGAAACTAAACAGAGCTTCAAACTTGGTACAGCCACTCAGGGAAATGCCATGTGGAAGTGAAACACTGAGTCTAATGATGCAGAGGAAAGCTCGGAGGACTACTGCTTATTGGGGAGGCAGTCTCCATAAAGGTATCAGAGATTGCATTTGCGTTTTTCATTTACATCTACACAACCCTACTTGTGAAAATAAATTCAAGCAAGTGGATGCCACTTTAAATTGATTCTAGATTGAAAATCTTTGAAGGAATATTGAAACAACAAAAAAAGGGGAAGAGCATCTTTGAGAGAGACAGAGTGCTCAGAGGCCTGCCAGCTGAGAAAATGCATTTTGAAAAGAATGAATCTTGAATGAGGACAAATGAATTCGTAATAGAAGGAAAGGGGGCTTGTACCTAGATGAATGTGTGAGATAGCTCTCTCTCGTCAGCCAAACTGCACACACTATGGCTCAGGGTAGAACTCGAGTGGAATTGTTCGAAAGCTTTCACATGGCCTTGGTAACAGAGGCTCATATTAAAGTCTCTCTCGCCTCTCTCGCTTGCAAGCTGGCAGTGCATCTTCAAGGAGACACATCTTAGCGGGGGTGGAGGGTCATGATGATAGAGAATGAGTTCCCTGGGGTGGGGGGTGAGTGGACGGGAAGACAACGGCTGTTTACTGAGCCATAAGCAAACTTCATTCTCACATTCCCGAGAGCCACCTCTCGCTGGAGAACCAGAGAGTAAGAGAAATGAGATGAGAGGTGTGGAGAGAAGAGGAGAGCAGAGATGGAAAGAAACTCTAAGATGTAGAGACAGAGGCAGGCCAACGACAAGGGGATGAAGAGTGTATTTTTCTCACCTCTCCCAAGAAAGGACATCTAGCCAAACATGAAAATTGGTCCGAGCTAGAGTTTACATCAAAAGCCAGTTAGGTTGACAAGAACATTCAGTGTTCCTTTAGGACAGCACCATGGTGCTTTCAAAGTGCAGAAAATCTAACTAATTCATGACCATAGAAGAAAAGAAAAGCAACCAAAGGCAAAGTGGGATAAGTACAAATAAATGTGGCAAAAATATGTTAGGCACAGACTACTTGGCCATTGCTAAGTAAACCTAGACAACTAAACATGCAAATTGACCTCAGTGTTTCATCTTGCCAAACTAATCAAATGTCAGGTTTAGATCCTCAGAGTGAATTTATAACAGGAGAAAGAGAGAAAAATCTGTCCAACTTGTCTAGACCCAACTGAAAACCAGCACACACTGCACCCTACAGTCGAAAGTTGTGGTAACAATGCCAGAAATTTTCTTCCGAGATTCAAGGATGTTGGGTTTGATTGACAAAAAAAGGATCCTTGGCTGATTGGCTGCTTGATTGATTTTGTTGTTGTTGTTGCTGCTGCTGGTGTTTTTCTTGCTCTGTCTTAGCTTTTTCTCCTTTGATATTTTTTTCCAGCTGACCAGCTTGGGCTGAGTTCACGCTTTGATTGACCAGGAGTGAGTTATGTACAGATACAAACCGGTCTGCCGTCGTCATAGTGATTGCCCTTGCGGTCATAGCCAATTTCTGAGAAAGTTTCAATTTGTTTTCGCCAGCCCCTCTCTCCTTCTGTGAGTGGAATAACCCACTTTGTACTTGAGATGCTCATATTACGCCTACCATGTTGCACTCATCCTGAAGCTAAAAACCTGCTGGGCCCTAATTAATCTTTGCCTGTGGGTGTCCACCTCAATGTGACCCACCTCAGAGACTGGTGTGTGTGCTGAAGGGTTCTGTAATGACACAGCTCGTGTGGTTGGCAGGGATCTTACTTCACTGGCACTCCATCTTGTGAGTCTTTTCTGAAGTTCCGGGCTAAAGGAGCTGCTCGTTTCTCAAAGGCCATCCTCTGTGATGGTGTGACATGTCTGGAGCAGTGTACTAAGGGCTTGGCTCTTTCCTCTTGGCTCAATCCCATAGGGTCTCATGTAGGGGTTGGATGGCCATGTCACATGAAAGTGGCTAACAATCCTTAAACCTGTATAGTGAGCTCATGCCACCCCTCACCCCCCCACACACCACCACCACCACACACACACACACACACACACACACAAACACACATACACACAGACACACACACACACAAACACATATTTATACACACACACACATACACACACATACAAGCACATACACACATACACACAAACACCTCTAACCCCACTGACATGATTCAGTCTCCCAGTCTGCTGTCAGCACTACACTGATTGCATCTAACTCTATCTCCCCAGTCTCATGGGGTTTCAATAGGCACCTACCTCTGAGATATCTAATCCATAGTGCCGGAGTAACATCTTGAGCCCAGCCTGTTAAAGAAGGGCCCTTATCCCCTTAGCCAATCCTACAGTTCAGTACAGCACAGCACAGCATTACTACAGAGACTGCCTTCTGAGTTACTATGATCAGCCTAGTTTTCTATACAGCACAGGGATTTGAGATATGATCGTCTTGACTTTAGTTACCACATCACAGAAGTCGTCTGATCATACAGAGTTGCTCAGTGTGACATGGGGGATTAGGCCTTGTACCTGTGGGAATAACACTCACATGCACACACTCGTGGTCCAACGGCCGGATTTACGCTAGCGTTCACTGTACCAGGGTTTATCAGCATGTTTTTTTAAACTGCTGCAGATGAAATGTGGTGAGATACAGTATGTGGCAGTTTAGCACTGTGTGCGTCTGGCTTAAAATCATATGCTTGATGTATTACTGTAATTCCTTAGTGGAGACTATCAAACCTGATGAAGATGCTTTGATTTTGCATCGTTACACAATTTTCCAACATCCCCACTCAACCAATTGATGTGCCAGATTTCACATAAATGCAATTTATACAGGGCTGCGACTACTGTAGACTCGTTTACAGAATCAAGACGCATTAAATGTAAGTGGCCACATATTCTGGGGAGAGTCCCTGGAGGACAGCATAGTTATGTGTGTGCAGTGCCATCTGTTTCTGACTTAGTGGTATGTACCAGGCAACTTCACTGGAAAGTTTAATGTCATTGAGGTCCGTAATGAAAGTGCCCCCATCACCCCCTGGCATGTGTCTGGAAAGCTAAGCCACAGCAAACACCACTCTTCCCACTCTGCAGCTCACTTGCACCCTCTCTCTATCCGGCAATTACTGTGGCTAATTTAAATTTTATGACACTTCCAAAGAAGAAAAAGTGTAGATGTTTATTTATGACTTTTTTTTTTACACACTGTGATGGGACCAGAGAGGGCATAAATTTGGCATGACGGGCATCTCATAGACTGCCAGAGCTGCTCTGTAAATCAGACTTTTAAATCACCATCCACCTCACACCCACATCCACCCTCCACCTTCATTTCCATCCCCCACAGACCTGACAAAAAAAAATGAAGAGGGCAAAAAGAGAAACAGCTGCCTCACAGGACCCATTCCCCATTCAGAGGCCTCAGAGTCCATCCTTTTTGCAGAGCCTTCCAAATGGCCCTTGTCTCTGCAGCAATGACTTACTCCATTAGGCTAATGCATTGTCTCAGACAAGAATCTTCTCTCACCTGTCTGCCAGACAGGTCTGAGCTCAGTGAGCTGGAGGAGGTCTGAACTAATGATGGCTGATGCCAACATTAACGTGTCCCACAAAAAGAAAATGCCCCCATAATCTGGGTCAGCTTGCAGACACGTACACAGATAGACCCAGAGAGGTGCTCAAGCACTAGCCCCTTGACTGGGATAATTTGCTTTATTCTTTTCCCCTCCAAATTGCTATTTCTTCAATATTTTACTTGTAAAACAAATTTTCATTTTGTTCATAGTATGAACTTTCAGCCTAAATGCCATAAAGCTGTTGAAAATTAATCTAATCAATCAAAACTAGTGAAGTCTGCTAGGTCCACTGTCAGGCAACTTAGGGCAGCAGTTAACAGATGTGGTGAATGAAAAATGAGCAACATGGATATACTGGGAGGGAGTTTTTAAAATTTGTTTTCAAAATCTTTTCCTTCACCTACTTAGGCTATTCACTAAATAGGGAGCAAAGATCTCTTGAAAAGCATATTTTTTTTCTTGGACTTTCTGCCTTTATCATGACAGGATAGTGAAGCGAGACAGGAAGTGAGTGGAAGAGAAAGCTGGGGTGGGATGGGGATATGGGTTGGAATCAAACGTAGGTCCCCTTAGGCACCTGTCTGTTTATGGACATGTAGCCAGCTGCTCCACAACGCTCCCGGATGTAAGATGTTTTTTTATATATATTGTAGAGACTGAACAGGAGTCAGGGCGTTCATTGAAGCTAGAGCACGCTTGGTCAGACAGATGCAGAATGGGCCAGAGGCCAGAGATGAATATTATGCATAGACACAGCTCAGTGTTCAGTGGTAGACAGAGGCATTAATACACCAGGACAGCTATACCAGGGCATTACACCTAACACACACTGATTCTTACATCTGAAACAAATATACTAATATTTGCATAGAGACAACAGGGACACAAACATTCTGAAATGTAGCATTAACACTGAATTATTGTTGGGTCATGGGATGTTCTTTCTCAAACAAGTTTTATATGATTTTGTCAAAGTTATATTTTAAAGGAAAACTCATGGAAAACAGATTGTCAGGTATAGAAACTTCAGACCTATTCACATTTCATAAAAGGAGATTTTCCAATAGAAAAAGGTGACTAAGGGGTGGGAGGATGACAGGATGTTAGAATCTATGAAAGAGTAATAGTCAGAAAGGAGATAGATAGAGAGAAAGAGAGAGAGAGAGAGAGACTGCATGAGAGGGGGCATGCTCAGTTGTGTTTTGGCAGAAGACTAGGAGGTACAGTGGTTTTCCTTGGCACAGGACCCAGAGTCGATACTCCTCCCGAGATCAATAGGCTTTGGGCAAGTAGACGCTTCACACCTCTTTAACAGGCAAGCCGAGCAGAGAGGAGGTGCAGCGTCTCCTCACCACCTCCTCCTCTCCTGTGCCCCCTGAACACCACCATTTTTGTTACAGAACTAATGGTCGAGAGAGAGAGAGAGAGAGAGAAAGAGAGACAGAGAGAGAGATAGGGAGAGAGGGATCAGGAAGAGTGCTTACGGAGCCCAGGGTGATATCGTCCACCCTTTCTTTGGCAAAAGGCTCCAACAACACCCCACATCATGCTCTATTCAGTCTTGCCCTGCTCAATATGTTCAGTACTAAAGTCTAGCCTCTGGTGAACAGCACAAACTCAGGCATACATGAAAAAAAATAGGGAGGTTGGGTAGAATCGGATAAGGTAACAGTACCCAGAAAAATAATAAAATTCCTTGAGTCCTTTGATGGAAAACTATCTGTCAACCTGCTTGACTGTGTGTGCCATCGATTTCGTGCAACTGAATGTTCAGTGCTGACGATGATTGACAGCACAGCTGGTATCTCACCAGTACAGAGGAAATGCTTGATATTAACCCGGGGGATATGCTTATCTATGCTTCGGCAATGCTGCAGCATCAATAGCTGTAGGTTCATTTCTGCCAATAAGAGTGGGTCGATGGCGTGAGATCAGATCACCTCAATGAGACACTGCTATTTGAGTGAGGCATGCATTATTCACATGCGGATAAGGCTGCGGTGGATGACTGCACGCAAAGACAGAGTCGGGAGGCGTCGGCCCACCTCTAAATCAGTGGCAGAATCGCCTGCTGTGCAATGCTATTGGCTGTGGCCCTCAGAGTGAAGGGAAGGGAAGCTCATACATAATTAAAAAGCCCAATGTCCAGCTTTGTTTCATACTGGGTAGGTCTGCAGGTAAGGATGTACATGTGTATGTGTGTGTGTGTGTGTGTGTGTGTGTGTGTTTAGATTTTTATTTTTACTTTGGAATTTGTTTGTTTCTGTGTGTTTGTTAAGGAGCTGTGTGCGTGTGTGTGTTTGGGGGTGTGCTTGCCACTTAACGGCCTGTGCTTTTCTTATCCTACATTCCTCTGGGATTGCACAGAATGTCTTCTAAGCACAGCGAGGGAGATCTGCCTTGCATTTTTACTGTGGAATATTTAGTTGAGTCAGAGACAAGTGCTGTCTTTTTCATCTTTCTAAGTGGTTGCTCTTCCAAAGACAAAAACACTGGTACCAAGTAGTGCTCTCTCTCTCTTTCTCTCTGTCTCTTTGTCTCTCTCTCTCTTGCACACACACACACACATACACAAACACACACACACACACACATACACACACCTGTTGAGCAGGGTGTGAGGTAAGCATATGGCCCTGTCCCCTCTCTGTATTTGAACTGGACGAATGTCTGTACTCCATTAGAGGCTGACTCCGGTACATTGCATTAATAATTCATCCGCAATCTATGGAGGTTCCTCTGTCTTCCAAGGCAGAAAACCATTGTTGCCAATTCAAGCACAATCACTGACCAACCACTGTGAAGAAAAAGGGTTCAGCCTGAATAACTCCCAGCAATGAGGACGATGAGTGAGAGTGTGTATGTGTGTTTGTGTGTGTGCATATATGTTTGTGTATATGTGTGTGTGTGTTGTTGTGAGGGGGTGGGTGTGTGTGTGTGTGGGGGGGGTGTTATGGCTGATTGAATCGGCACCCAGGGTCTCGACCTACATGAAACATTTATTCTTCCACTGTAGCAAACTGGGGACAACAGCATATAAAATGCAAGGGCATGTGAAAATGTGTGTATATGTGTGTGTGTGTATGTGTGAATGTGTGTGTGTGTGTGGGGGGGGGCGGACCAGGAAGTGAATGTGGAGCTGAGATTAGGAGCTCAAGCTGCACGCCTTCTCCCTGTCTCACTAAGCCAAATCGTCTGGCAGGAGACTATGTTGCTGACTGAAGTCTGCCAATGTATCTAAAGCCCACCAATACCAAGTCAGGGTAAAAAAGTGGGCTCTCCTCATTCTTCTCATTTCCTTGAGAAGACACAGGCTTACATGTAGCACACAGACAACTTTAAGATTCACTAGAGGACTGGAACTGTAAGAATCATTTGAAGACTGGACTTAAACAAAGGGAAATTTTTGCAAGTGGCTGATGGGACAGAGATTATGCAAAAAAGATACTCATCTCTCTGGGAGAACACAAGGGACTAGTCTGAAGATGCACACCATGAGTGTGTGCAGATACTGCAAAGCTGGGCTTGCTTGTTTCACAATCTTTATTTCCATTAGTGGATTTGGGTGCATGGTCTCTGTGTAGAGGTTTCACTTTGTTAATTGCGGCATCATTCTGTTCCAACGTATGAACAGTGACTGATAGCAATTGCTGGTGCAGTTTTAGCACATTAGAGGAAATGAAACCTATTCAGGAGACATATAGGAAATTTAATTGCCCAAGATCAAATCTCTCTGTGACGGAAAAAGCTCTAATGCAGCTGCTTCTCTCTCTCTCTATCTCTCTCTCTCTCTCTCACTCTCTCTCTCTCACACGCTCTCTCTCGCTCTGTGTGTGTTTCTTGCTGTGAATGTGTATATTGTTGTATACGTGCCTCTGCTCCCATTAAACATAATTTATTCCCATTCAATTTACTTGTTTTTTATCAGTCAGAGAACAATTTGGCAGAGGGCATGAGAACAGTCCAATCTAACTTTGTCCTCTCAGCAGGTCTAGTCACGCATCGGCGTGGCAGCGTACAAGCTCTAAACACCAGGCTACACGTGCTAATAAAATCATTTTCATCTCTTCCTGCCTCCTCCGGGGACTAGCCAAGTAAGAGATATTGATAGTGTGTTCTTTCATCTCGAGGACATTTCCCTAGAGACTTAGATGAGTGCAGAACAAATCCAATAGAACACAGTTTATAGAATGCCCTTCCCAAAAAAAAAAATACCGTAATAGACTTTTAGAGTCATCTGAATTTTGCATTGATTGAAAAAAAAAACATGTACCATGGAGACTTCCAAGACAATGACCATTTAAATGATACTCTTTTTGTCCTCTGGAATATCTCACACATACAGTAGTATGCATGACACGAAAAATTAAATTTTAGCTATGTGTCTGTGTGCTTCTATGTGTGAGAGTTAGTGAAACTTTATAGATAAAAAAGAGAGAACCAACTAATGAAATATATAAATTTCCTCTCTCTAGTACTGTCTGTGGTGTGCATAATTTGCACATGAATCAATTTTTTTGACTGTGGGGGGGTGGGATGCTTAGGGGAACTCTATTCTCTGGTGTTGTAATGAAGCCCACTGTATGCAGGGCGCAGCACAGAGTGATGCGCTCAGTCAAAGCCCCTCTGCCACGACCAAATCCCTCATCGCCGCCTCCCATTGTCACAGGGAGGCCGTAACGGCAGCTCGACCCGACACATCTGCGTTCGCAGCGGAGGCGTTTGCCGCGCTCTCCATCACCGCTCGCTCTAGCTCTCTCTCTTTCCAGCACTCTCGTTCACTTGTTTGCGGATGGCAACTTTGCAGTAATTATCTCTAATTTCTCTTCTCATTATGCCATCTGTTTGATGGGCCCAAGTTACTGTCCAGGTAAGTCTGGATAAGGCAGCTATATTTATCCCACTGGAATCTGTCAAATTACTCATCAGTTTTGGAGTGTGTAGTGTGGTGTGGTGTGGTGTACTAATGAGATGATTTTTGCGAGGTGCCATCTTATTTTTCGTTGCTGTTTGTTCCCTGATGAAAAACAAAATGAAATGAATTTAAATCAGGTGTAGGCATTTAGTCTCGGAATCCAAATACTGTCCAAAGTGAGGTGTACAGTGTAATTGTGGAGCATTTCTTACTTCCAACAGATTGTGCGTGTTAAAAAACATACACAACAAAAGAAAATATTGACATGGAAAAAATAAAATATCACAAAAAAAAAAGCCAAACTGCAAAAATGTCTCCTCCTGCCCATACGACAATGAAATTCACTAAATAGAGGAAGTTATAATTCTCAACTCTTTCCAGAAAGTAATGGGGGTTGCTGACCTCTGCAATCCACCCAAAAATCCCCCTCGTCTGAAATTCTTTCCTGGCCCCCGAGTTCGGGCCCTGGGCCCTCTCTGCGTCTCCAGGCTCGATCCCTCCCTGGGAGAGAATCATCTAATTAATGTCTCAGCGAACAGCTGTCTGGCTTGGAGCAGAGCTCCCAGTGCAGAGGCAATAAAGTAGGGGTGGGTGGGCTGGGGAAGGCTGGCGGGGTGGTGGGGAGGGGTGTGGGTGATGGGGCAACAGAGTCAGCCAAGGCTAATTGCTAACCCCCCGCGGGGGCGGATGGTGTCCCTCAGTGTAGGCACCAAAGGGTGACCTGTGGGTGGTGTGATGTGACGGCGACCGGGTGGGGGGTGTGTATGTGTATGTGTGTCTGCGTGCGTGTGTGTCTCTCTCTCTCTCTCTCTCTCTCTCTCTCTGTCTCACTTCCCTCTCTCTCTCTGTCTCTCTCTCTTTCTTCTCTCTCTCTCTGTCTCTGTCTCTGTGTCTATGTGCATCTGGAATCACTCCTCTCTCCTTGCTGGGGGCTTTATCGCCACGAGACTTGGCCTGGAAAACCTGCAGTCTCATTATCTCATGGATCTCTTGGTGTGTGTGTGTGTGTGTGTGTGTGTGTGTGTGGCACAAGGTGCAGTTTGGTTCACAGGCTTGGCGTGAGGGTAATTTCATTTCCCTTGTCGGATAGCGTGATGTGTGCCTGTCCCCGCCCTCTGCTCACTTGTAACACATCATTTGCTCCACACAGTGTGGGGATCATGAAATATGCAGCACGGCCATGCTGAGATTCCCATGATGAGGATTAATACCTCTGTCTCTCAGACAAATGATTCACATGTTCCGTCCCATCATGCCTTTCCACAGCAGAGAGATGGAAGATGGAAGAAAGGCAGCCGTGACACATTAAACATTAGACACATACTGGCGCGCACATTGAGGGAATTTTGTTTATCGAGCTGTGTTACCAAAGTCTTGGATAAAATATTTACCTCTAATGCAAAATTAATGACATTAAATAA
Source organism: Tenualosa ilisha (assembly GCA_015244755.2). Taxonomy (NCBI): domain Eukaryota; kingdom Metazoa; phylum Chordata; class Actinopteri; order Clupeiformes; family Clupeidae; genus Tenualosa; species Tenualosa ilisha. The sequence goes on from PYXC01001083.1 coordinate 1,184,407, forward strand.
GGTATTTATGGTATTTGTCTTTTACTGTTGTGGTTCAGAAAGGCTTTCTCTGCCAGTCTCATGTTATAAAAAGAAAATGCATCCACTCTACATTGCATTTAAACACATTTGATATTAGTGTAAGGCTATGAGGAGAGTTTCTGAAGATCTGCACATGACATGAATATATGTGGCATGAGTGGTGATGGCAGTAAAGTGTGCCAGGTGTGTCACAGCAGGTAGGTCGTGAACATGAGAAAGACAGAGTATTTGCAAACTGGGAGTGGATCGTCAGGCCATGGCAGCCTGAGGCAGCGACGTAGGTAGGTTTTTTAGACAGTGTAAATACATTTGTGAACAGCTGAACGGTGATATGGAGGCTGAACAGGTGCGAGATAAGACAGAGGGAGAGAGAGAGTTAGTGGGAGAGAGAGTGGGAGAGAGAGAGAGAGAGAGAGAGAGAGAGAGAGAGAGAGAAGCCTGCCGTTGCACGCTGGCCACTGTCATCATGGCTCAACTCAAAACAGGAAAGCCGAGAAGCCAATCATGCTGAAAACGAGCTGTGACAGAGGGGTGTGTGTGTGTGTGTGTGAGGGGGGATGTTGAGTCAGTGCAAGAGCCCGGTGGTGAAGACAGACAGAGTCAAAAACAGAGAGAGAAAGAGAGTGAGAAAGAGATGTAATGGTTGAAAAATACTGGGAGGAGGAGGGTTGGATGTTGTGGTGGGTGCACGATATGCAGCCACATAGCAAATAAGATGTTGAGCTATAGAAGATAGCAGTCACAGAAAGAGCTGGAGCTTATTTCAGTATGGTGGTTACCGCATGCGCTAGTGAGATGACACAAACAAGTCTGAGCTGGAAAGTGTCAACTGAGGAGAGAGAGGGAGAGAGAAAAAAATAGACAAAAAAAGGGTGTGGAATGTGCATAGGAGTCCTGACTATCTATAACATTTTCCCTTGGGGAGGGTGAGCAACCTTAGCAAGTTTCACAGAACTGATTATTCCAACGCAGAGCAATGACACTCAGCTGTCATTGTAAATACCTTGAAAACTTCACTGAGAATGTGCCAGTGTTCCAGCTCTACTTAAAGTTCCGAAACCTTCAACACAGTATTGTATTCATTTGCTGCATTTTAGTTCAGAAGTTCAGTAAATGACAATGGCTCTCTTGCTCAACAGCCTTGAAAGGTGATGTGGCATTCAGTGGTCGCCAATATACACATCATTGCAGGACCTTGGACAGTTCCTCTATGCTTTCAGGACCTTGGACAGTTCCTCTAACGCTTGAAATGCAACTAAGATGTTACTGTAGTTCTTCGCTGTGTCAAATGTTATGTGAGATGTGAAAAATTCTTCCACAAAGAGTAATAAATAAATGGACAGAGAGAAAGAGAGAAATATATTCCGTACATAAGTCATAAAGTTCAAGACATTGAGGCCAGACACACATATATATTTTGTTTTCTATGTTTTCTCTGACCTAGTAGACAATGCATGTTTTCCAGAACATCTTTTAGGCTGTAGACATGACATAAAAAATGCATTTGCCCATGGGGTTAAGCAGAGTAATATATATATTATTTATATTTATATATTTAAATATATATATATATATATATATATATATATATTTATGTATTTAGCAGACGCTTTTATCCAAAGTGGCTTACATTTTGTCAACTATCAGCTGACCCACAGCTTTTCAGGCTACTTGCACGCTAGCCAGGTTCCTTAACCACTACGCTACCACCACCCAATACCAATACCAATAGTAAATGCTAAAAGTAACAAACTCTTTAGTTCCAGATCCTGAGATCCACACCTCCCATCAGTATATCTGTCCAGTATATGGGATGATGACGTGATGATGATGATGGTGGTGGTGGTGGTGGTGGTGGTGATGTGGTGAGGAGAGAAGACTTGAAGTTTTTCTCCCATAGAGCGTTTCAAGAGAGTTCAGAGTTGCTCCCACACGGTTTTCGTTTTAACATTCCACAATCCTACAGTAATGTAGCAGAAGTGGTCTAGTTTGGGAACGAAACAGAACATTCTAACACATGTTTTTGAAACAGCTGAAACGGTCTATAAGAGGCAGAGAACAAAGATGGGTTGAGAGAGCATTCGTCAGACATGGAATCTGCGATCCATCCATGCTTGCCTTTCCCCTGGCATGGCATTCCTCATGCTTGTGTTAACTCATACAAGCTAACATGAAACGAAAAGGTCAAGTAAAGCAGAGAGAGAAGAGACAGATAGAGAGAGAGAGAGAGGTGTAATGACAGAGTGAATGAGAGAGATGTGGAGAGAGCAAAAAAGAGAGAGAGACAGAGTAATAGAGCAAGAGAGAGGGGATAGCTAGTGTGAGAAAAAGATGTAAAGAGAGACAGAAAAAAGGGGTAAGAGATGGAGTCAGGCAGAGATGAGAGACACTCCGATGCCTTTGATCGTGTCTATCACACGACAGACTAGCTGTCGGGAGGATGATGAGAGCTTACGGCACCTAATCCAAAACAAGAGACTGCAGCGCCTCCTGATTCCGTCTCAGCACCAGTCCCATCAGGCCAGGGATGGGAGCCCAGCAGCCATAGTCAACCTCACAGTCCTGTATTCCCACCACGCACACACATGCACAACAGGGAGGGGATCTGCTAATTGAAGTGTGGTGGACCTGGTGTGTGGGAGACTAGCCTCTAACACTGTCCTAACAGCATTGTTTGAAGCTCATATTTTATACATAAACAGAACATCAGTATTGCCAGTATTAGACTACAGACTACTACATCACTACTACCAGAGAGGGGGTCAACATCTGAAAATCTGTGCTACTGATACAACTATTGTAACCACAGCAACAACACTGAGTGTGTTTACATGGGCATCAATATTTTGATGTGCTGTAAATATAAATGTACACATCTCGCATCCACATTAACACATGGCCCCTCGGTGATTGTTTTTGAAAAGCATCATTTCAGGTGTCAGAACCTGCCACAGAGAAGGGATGATAAATGTTTACCTGGCTTAATCTGTACAAGGCTTGATATAAACCAGATTATGACAATATTATGAATATACTGTCACCAGGAATAGAATATATTCAGATTACCATAACCTGAATAAGGTCACGGTCAGAATAAACAATAATCAAATTTAAGAAATTTAAATAATCAAATCAAGCTATGGGGAATAACCAACAGCCAGCCACAATAAGAAAAAAATAATATTACTACTATTACTACTAATATCCACATTGTGTCATTTTTTAGTGGTGAGGCGGTAAACGTAAACGCAAAAGGCAGAGCTGTATTTACCTGGTTGTCCCCTGTCAGAATCTGTAGTTTCAAGATGGCGGCACAACATGGCAGTCAGCACTGGATACGCCAGCGCAATGTGTATAAATGACGAATACAAAGCCTACCTGAACACGATTTTGTCGCGATTGTGATTTTTTCATGGAGGTGCTAATTATTGGGGTCATATTTGTGAATGAAAAAAAAAAATTGTTAGACAACCTGAAAAATTACACAATGTGGCTTTAATAATATTCATCATGAGCATCATCATCATCTGGCTAATTCTTCACTTCGCCTAATAAAATACAGCAGGTGCTGTATCCCTCCAGACAATAGTACAAACAAGAAAAACAAAGCTAAATAATAAATAGAGGTTATTTCTGATAAGTGAGTTCTGTTTGGGTTTTGAGTTTTGAGACTGCATCAGACAAACTCAGAAATCTTCTTCAAAAGCACAACTTTACTGACGTTCAGATTTTGCGTTCCATTAAAATGTCATTTCTGAACATTTCAAAGCAGCCAGTTAGTGCTTGTGTGGAGGATGTTTCTCAGGCAACAGGGTGATTTAGTTGGCATGCCCCCACATGGGACTCCGCTGATCAATGGCACGTCTGGCTTGACAAAGATTAGGAAAGCGAATGAACTGGCATGCGGACAGCCTTTTGATATGCCAGAACTTTGTGACAGCCTCAATCACAATCATCCATCAAAGTTGGAAGTTTGGAAAGAAAAGAAAAACAAAACAGCAAGCCCCTTTTCCCTCACCCGTCCCAGAAGAGTTAGCATGCTCATTTTCACCAGCAAGAGTTGGTGTCATTACTCTGATAGGTTTGGTTGGTGTGAGTTATGAGCTATGAGATGACTTGCATGCACAGTGTCAAGAACATAAACACACTAAGGTGCAGTAAATAAGCAAGAGGCCAGATGAAGGTACCCAAATATGCAAACGATTTTATGTCTATTTCTATTTTTCTATTTATTTAGATTTGCCAAGAAATTGGCAATCATAACCCACTATTTTGTGCCATTCAGACTTATAACAGATTTGAGGACCCAGATCAAATGTTTATCATGATATTCATAATATATGCATCAAGAACTACTTTTTTTCTGAAACCCATACATTTCTATCCAAGTTGCTGTGGCAACTGTAATTTTCACCTTTGGCCTACTACCCCTGTCAGGCATGTTTTTTTCCCAATAATTGAACTGAGTGCACACTAATATTCCTTCTCTAACAGAGCCACGTGTGTTGAAAGAGCACGCAACCCAGATGTGTCACGTTCCATCTGATCATGTGATGCAGAGATTCCACATATGATGCACCAAGGTGGAGCTGAACTGTTCCTCCACAGATGATCAGGCTGAGGAAGCACATATGAGAAGAGAAAGCAAGAAGCAGAAAGAAAAGGATGGGGGGAGAGGGGGTCTAGGGAGGGAAAGAAAGAAATGACAGATGTAAGAGTAAAAGGGTTCAGAGAGAATTTCTAAGCTATACCTGGTATTCTATAAACCAGCAAACTATGGAGGAAGCTCCTAGAGAATAGTACATCCACAGACTGAATTCCCTCTGATGGGATTCTCAGAGGTATTTTCCTTTTGATTAAACACCTTGTTTGATTTGTTCGGTTACTCAAAAGAGCAAGAGAACACACGCAGAGGCATCACGACTCATGTATTAACACACACACGCACACACTCACATACACACCACAAACACATCACAGGATCCCACTATGAGGGTTCAGCTAACATGCAGAATTTAGTGAGGCCTGGGTTAGCAATGGGAAGAAGGGGATGTGTCTCACAGCATGTGTGATTTCATCATGAGAGGAGTGTCAAGGTCTTGGCAGCAAAATTTTACATGCCTGAGCGCATGTGACTGAGGTCTGACTGAGGGAAAGATATGAGTGTTTGTTTGGCCCACGGATCTGAGGGAGTGTAGCTGAGAGAGAAGCTGCAGAGACCTGCCCCTCACAATATCAGGTGGGGAGACGGTGTCTGGAGAACTGAGACTCCATCAAGTGTATCTCTACATCCTTGACATGCAGCACTCCCCCCCCCCCTCCCCCCAACCACCCCTCCCCACACACACACACACACACACACACAACCACCCCTCCCTTTTGGACGAAGACATTGAAATTAAACATGGTAAAGCAATTGTAGCTGATATCTTATCGCTTGAGACTTGACTGACAACCGCTCACGACGACTCCCCCCTCCCCACACACACACACACACCCTCTAACATAATTACCCCATCCTCCGCACTCCAGTCCAACCCAACTCAGCTTCCACCACCTCAGTACAGAGTGTATTGTGGCGGCAGCTTTGTGTTGCAATGATAGAGGTGAGAGGGAAAAAGTGTCTGTGAAATAAGAGACAGGGGAAAGAGAGAGACAGACAGAGAGTAAGAGAGGTACAGAGAGAGAGAGAGAGAGAGAGAGAGAGTGCAGATAAGGCAGCCAGGAGATAAAAAGGGGATGGGAAAGTCTCGCCATCACATTCCCCCTGTGGGGATTATGGCTGGCACATGATCAGCTCAAGGATGATGCTGGGGAGGTACACTTAATGAGGTGGGCATTCGGAATACTAACAGCCTGCCTGCGTGGCACACAGCCTCTCTGCCACCTCACGGATATGTGTACGAGTGAGAAAATGAGTGATGTGTGAGTGTCTGCGTGAGAGACAGATTCTGTCTGTGTGTAAGAGTGTGTGTCTGTCCGTGTGTGTGTGTGTGTGTGTGTGTGTGTGAGAGAGAGAGAGAGAGAGAGAGAGAGGGAGAATGTGTATGTGTCTACTTGAGTGAATGTGTGTGTGTGAGAGAGAGGAAGATTTGCATTACTGTAGGGGTTGGGGTGGTAACACACTTCAGTTGGAAAGGCTAGTGAGAGAACAGGAGAACACACTTAATTTCTGCTCGTCTGTTTATCTGTTGCTGCAGGTTCTGGAAAACTCTGACCTTTTCCTGTTTTAATAACCTTCCTCCGGCCTCCACTCATGTGTATATTACCAGTTACGCTACCGTGGAGGAGAGCAAAACCACTTCAGTAGAAGAAGCACACAGATATACTCACATTCAATCTGAATTCATCATGTCAACACACACAAAAATAACAACCACAAAAACAGCAACGACAATGAAAGATGAAGACCTGATTTGCCTCACCTCTATCTTTTTAAGTTTGAGGAAACTTGGTACTTCTTATCTCAGCTTCCAAAGGACGGAGCTGGATTTATAAGGCTTTGAGATTGTTTACCAGCCCCCAGATGGGGGGAGGGGGGCTGTGTGGGCTGGAGGGGTGAGATTGGCATGGACACGACCTGGGTAATGGGTAAGGCCGCTTTCGGACAGAAAACTCATAAAAAATCTCCTTAGCGCCACTCTCCTATCTCCTTTTAACAAGGATGGATATCTTCCTCGGTGGAACGGAAACCAATACTCACCTTGGCTCAAACGAAAATAGCCCTCTGCTGCCTGCATTACGGCAAATGGAGGGAGGCAATGCACTAGAAAGAGCCCCTCTCTCTCTCCCTCCCTCTCTCTCTCTCTCTCTCTCTCTCTTTCTCTCTCTCTCTGTCAAATCCCATGTGTTTTTTTATGCTCTCAGTCACCAAATGCGGGTTTCTAAAACTTGCAGTTGTGGACAGATGATTATGGGAGGTGAAAGCAAGAATGTTTAACAAGTATACTTTTGAGCTCTTAAATAAACATAATATTTAATGAATTTTAGCTGTTCAGCATCAACTCCTCAAACAATCAGTCTGCAATGACATGGGTCACATCCTGACAATAAACAGAATCTGCATGTGTGCTGGATTAGATGGAATCTCTAAGGCTTCCATGCAATAGTAAATGTTTACAGTAAAGGCTGTAATTAAAAAGCAAAGACTTTTGCCTTCTTGCTCCTAGGCCAGGGAAAATATTACACAAAGAAATCCATATTGTTTAGTTGTTAAACGGTCCCCCAAGCCGTTTGAATGCCAGTTAATTAGAGCACAGAGGAGAGCTCACTGCCTCGACAGCAAGAGGGAAAACCAGTGTCTTTATCTTCGGTGAGAAGCAAGTGGTGATGCACACGGCATTATGAAGCAGCCTCTGCAGCTGTAAATTGCATCTGCACGATACCCCCGAGTCAGAATCGTTAAGTGTGCCATAAATGGGTCAAATATTTATTGTATTTGAAACACCTTTGCTTATTTTCACTGTGACATAAGGGTCAAATTCATTTCCTCCTAATGTTTATTTGTCCTTTAAAAATGTTTGTGTGTGTGTGTGTGTGTGTGTGTGTGTGTGTGTCTAGGCTTCCAGGTAATTATACACACCTCTGGCATATATAGACTAATTTAAAGGGCTTTGAAACATGCCTCCATGCAGTAAACACATTTGGCAGCAGCATCTAAATGAAACCCCACACTTCCTTAGTAACAGTAATTGCCTTGAAGCACAATCGGTTGGTATAGCATAAGAGTGGTGTTTGTTCTGTGAGAGTGGAGGACATATTTAACAGCAATGCCTATTTTATTTAAATGCCATCAGCTCTTGGAGAAGTTGATATGCATCTGAGACCAGATAGAATAGAGAGGCAAGTGAATGAATAAATAAATCAACTTGCCAATTCTTTCACCACTCAGTCCATCCACATTGATTTCCTACCTGAGAGAATTTCCATCTTCCCAGATCGAATCTATTAACATTTTGTAGGCTGTGGCTATATTAAATGTTAATTACACAGTAATAAAGATGAATCTTTACAAAATGTAAACTATTATGATAATTCACTTATGATCGATCCACCTCCCAGTATATATCATAT
>PYXC01001083.1:1197500-1382500 GCA_015244755.2 Tenualosa ilisha
AGAGTTTGCTGAGAATGCAAAACTCCTACGTGTCTTGCTTTAGTAGTCTCAGGGCAAAAGATGTACTTCGGCGAATTCTATTGAGTCTTCAGACCTTATACACTTTTCTATTCTGTAATCAACTGCATCGTGTCAAAGAGGCATTGCCTGCAATTTTATGAACAACTTTCTTACTTTGAAGTTTTCTTAAGTAACCGTTTCAGTCATCCATATAGAGCATATGTAGAATAGAGACCCATATGTCTTTGTGGTTCAAAAGCAGAGGCAGCAAAATGAACCAGCTAGTGAGCCAGTAGTCAGTCGACCTTCATCTCTTGGGTACCCAAAGATGGATGGTACGAGAAAACAGAGATTTGGCAAAATTGTCAGCTCTGCATCACCTGCATACTTGTGTCGTAGCAACGTCTTCTTTCAACAGAAGAGAATGCAGGGATTCTTTGCATTGCTTATATCTGATCTGCAGTGGGGTAAAGGGCCTTTGTGCTACAGAGGCTTTCTTATTCCTGTAATTCGAATCAAGGAAATTTCCTCGTCATGGCTGATCAGCTCCATATGAGAGTGCTTTCATTAGGACTGTGCTTTCTCAGCAAGCCCACAGATTGTCTTTGACATAACATAACCCTGCTGCAGTATGGAGTGCCAGTGAGCTCCAGACAACTAAAGGCTTATAAGAGGAGAATATTATTCGCGACAGGCAAGATCAGCTAGTGTGTGGAAGGTTGCTGAACATGGCTTGAAAGCCCGACTTTGCTCACGCACTCTCTCTCTCACACACACACACACACAGTTACAGACAGACACAGACATATACACACACATTATCTTGTGCACGCACGCACACACATAGACACGCACACACTTGCTCTCTCTCACTTATACTCTTTCTCACACACATAGACACACACACACACACACACTATTTTCGCAACATATTTTAGAGACACAGCTAGTGCCAACACGCTCCCAGGGAGGTAGAGTCAGATTAATTAGTCGAACACAAACTCTCTCTCTTCATTGCTATCCTCTTTTTTTCTACACTACCACCATCAGTTTTTCTTTCTTTCTTTTTCTGCTACTCGGATAATGAGCAGGAACCCTGTGTGGCACGAGAGGAGTTTCCCAGCGATCCGAGCCGGATGGAGATGTGGGGAGAAAAAAACAATTATGGAAAAACCAATCTGCCGATTACGACCCCACGCACACTCAGGCAAGGGCCCTGCGGTAGCAACATAACATATGTCTGCACTTTCAGTTCAGCCACGCACCACTACTCACGCAAGCCATCACACTGTTTGGTCGTCATTCACCTCCGGAGCAATCGCAGGGATGACGGCTTGGCAATAGGGCCTTGAGCTTAAAAAAAGCTTAAATCCCAAATCTGTGCAGAAGAGGGACTTCAGGGAGGAGGGTGTTTGTAAATAATTCAAACATGGGGATGGATATTATGTAAAACAACAGAGCACACAGCAAGTTCGCTTCAACGTAGCATGACCCTAGGCTAAAGTATATCTTAACCTAGTGCTCTGACTAAGGAATAATGACAGTCACAAGCTGGGGGAGGGAAAAAGCGCTAATAACTGCCCTTCAAAATTAATATAGGGCGGAGATATGGAAGGATTGATGAGGGTGGAGGGGTGATGGTGGGCGGATGGAGAGAAAAAGTAAAAAAGGGAGAAGAAGGGGTGGTGGACCGTAAAAGAAATTCAGTGCTCAGCACTTAGTGTAAATGAGCTCCCCTTTTGTTTCATTTTTTTAGGGGGGGCCTAATCTGCTAGGCACACACGCTACACACACACACACACACACACACACAGACACACACACACAGGCACAGGCACACTCACACACACTTTTCCCGTCTTACAGTCACTCGACCATATCTCTGAGGCAACGTTTACGAAGTGCCAGGCCATTGAGCTGGCCTAGCATATTGTGGTGGACATAATTGCTCCACGAGGCCTTTATTGGGCAGATGGTGACTCGGCTTCTCTCTCCATTTGACTCAGTTATATACTGTACACATATATTTAGACATTTTTAATAGCAGCACACGGATCGATTCCTGCGGTGGGGGGGGGGGTACTTTTTGAAGAAGTGTTGCCACCTCTGCTCTGCCTTGCCGCAGGCTTTGTGAGCCTTAAATTCAGTCCGTAATTGGACAGAAGGACAACGCTGCTCACACCTCATCTACATCACCCCTCTCCCCGTCAAGCCCATTTCTGCCTTAGCTCTCTCTGTGCCAGTCTGTTCTGAAACATCAAGCGCAACCTCTTTACCTCTGAGAGGCCTTTTTCTGTGCGCTACTCTGTCCATTGATTAGCCAGTTTACGTGAGGCTACATAGGACAGGGGCTAATGGACCCGCCTTTTCTGCTGTGCTGGCCAGATTGCAGGGATACTTTTAGTCACCTTAGAGTGAGGACAAAATGTGCATTCATGATTAAGCTCTATCCATGTCTCTTTCACTCTCTGTGGATGCTTGTTTGTGTGTGTGTGTGTGTGTGTGTTTGTGTGTGTGTGTGTGCATGTGATGGATTTCATTAGATTTTTCTTTAGTTTTAGGTTATTGTGAAAGTGGATGACTACTAGTTCATTTTGCAATTGTGTGTGTGTTTACATGGATGCCTGTCTATGAGCGCTAACAACAAAGCGTGTGTGTGTGTATGTGTGTGTGTGTGAATGTGTAAGAACGTGTGTGTGTGTGTGTGTATGTGGGAACAATCATTTGCATAATAATTGCATTTACTTGTATAAGTGTCATGAAAGGGAAAAAAAGCCCCTGCGGCATCCTGGCGATGTAATTTGACACTGATTATCTCATTAATCTTCCACTCCAACGGACACTTTCCTGTTTTGAAGCCCAAACTCTGAGGTCAGTCTCTTCACACAGCCCTTTAGGTGCCCAACAAGCAGCCTCCTGCCATGCCAAACTGTTTGACTTCAACTCATCAAAAGGAAACGACTTGTTTTGAAAGAGGCCTCATGTGCAGACTGGTGCATGAATTGGTAAGTACACTTTCTGTGTATGTGTGTTTTGGGGGCATGGGTTGTGTCTCTCTGTGTGTGTGTGTGTGCATGATGAAGTGTATGTGGTCTGCCTTGAATCTCCCCCTGGGAGAGCATAAAAATGTGCCACGCCAGCACGATTGTATCTTCCCATCGTGTCCCATGCATAAAACACGTGAACACATGTGCCCCATGTCTGCTGTACAGTATAGACAAATGCATGTTTCATCAATAAACGCTTACTGACATGTACACACTATCGGACTATGGGCACAGTCGGTTGTTTTATTAGGACGCAAGACATCCACAAGCTTTTCATTGATCCAGGAAGATTCCCTCTGTCTCCTGCATTCTGCATATCATGAGATGGTCAAGAGATTTATATGGATACAACACAGTAGACACAACTCAATTGTTACTAGGAGGCACCATCTCTCTCTCTCTCTTTCTTTCTCTCTTTCTTTCTCTCTCTATGTCTCTCTCTATCTCGCTCTCTCTTCTGGTCCAGGCTCCCACTCCACTTCACCCCTCTGTCCATCCATCGCCCAGGCTGTCTTGATGCTGATGATGCAAGGCAGCTCTCTCCTAATTGGTAAGTATGATGACCAGAGCAGACATTATTGTTAAGTGCACGATATGCAAGAGACCCATCATTTGGCTTGTGCGACCTCCTCTCCCACAGTGCATGTGTTTACAGTCAAACTAATCAATTTCAGCTGAATGCCCACATGTAACGCAGCAATTTGCCCAACCCAACCCACTGTCAATGGAGTGCACATGTGAAAACGTAGGTCCCACTTAAAGTAATGGAGGATGTTTTATGATGCAGAGATACTCGGGTTACTCGATGGAGAGGGGTCTTATCTGTCTGATTTGCATTTTAATGGACAGCCTCTCTCAGCTGCAGCGCTCAGACAGCAACAGTATAGTGTGTTTTTTTATACTGTATGTGTTCCATGCATTTTTCCTCCATCGATTAAGGATGCCTGGCATGATTTACTGCCTACACACCTTCAGGGCTGATGAGAAGGGGATTCGAGGCACCAAATTCAAGGCCCACTCTATCGCTGGGTGAACGTGTGGGAAGGGAGCAGTGATGAACTTGTAAAAAATGTTACTCACATGGATCTGATGGAATTGAGTGATTTGTAAAACAGAAAACTGCAGCCACTGCAGCTGTGAAAGGCGTTATTATGCAAAATGAGAGCATACTGAGGCAGGGAATTAATGTTGCCTTGGGGCCTCTTGGTAGTCAACCAGTTTTACAGTGCTTCTTAGTCTTTTGTTTGTTTATTGCTTGGCATGTGTTTCTTACAGGCTACTGAGGATTGTAGAAATGATGCGAATTTCTGATTTTTTTGGTAATTAAGATTTGACTACCTTGATCAATTTACAATAAGTGTTTCCCGCTCTCTCCAGTGATAACTTTAGCACATTCTACTGCTGTTTGGTGCCAAAAGATTAGGTGGTTGTAGAAATTACACACACAGAGGAAACAAGCTTTTCTGAGTAGTGATTAAATGAAGTCACCAAAAGTTGTTTGCTGTTGGTGTGTATTGGACATGAATTTGGCGTTGTCTCTCTCTCTCTCTCTCTCTCTCTGACTTTTCATCTTGGTTTATAAACATTAATCCTTAAGTTTAAGTGAGAAATATAGGCCAAAATAATGTTTGTGAAAATTCCTGATGTACCAGAGTGAATGAGGATCCACTGCAGAAATAACACAATTAGACATGAATCATAAAAGCACTTAAAACCATTTGTAATCCAGTATATCCCTTAAATGCTGCTTTGGCATTCTTAAAATGTTGTTTTGAAGTTTACTTTCGCATATATTATCAGTCGCTAGTTCATTGGGAAGGCCAAGTGAAATCTAACACAGCATACTTGTGGGTGTGCTGAAACAGTGGAGTGTCACTGATGGATCATTGTGTAACCAGGGGGAAATGTTCACACTCTGTTGTGAGTCTGATAGAAGCACTGGCCAGCTAAATATCAGTTAATTGACTACTCAACAGTCCTGTATAAAATATAATATGTATAATCCTTTTATGGTTTGTTACAATTCTCATTTTTTGTATGTTAAAACAGTTCAAAAGCTTTTGACTTGACCCTTTCGGAGGGTTTGTGGTGTTGTTATTCAGTTATACAAAAATTTGTTTGCGTTATTAATCCAACTCTCACTGATCAAAATGGAGGAATCAAAACAATAGAGACACATATTAGTACAACACAGACACCATGGCACTACACGCTGCAACACAACACATAGTCAAATCAGTGTTTCACTCAATTAGTTTCGACAAATGTATAGTGAATATTATAACTTAAAGGAGTGAAGATTTATTGCGGGACTTGGATGAGACTACATTAGTGTCTGAGAGGAGAGTTCTTAATGAACTGATAGCTGAGTCTAAGTTGCATTTATTCTAAAGACGGTGAAAGAGGTTGCTCAAGCATCAAAATACTCTTGCAAATACACCATTTTTCTGAAATGCCATTCGTACAGAGTCTGTCGAAGTCCTCTTTGAGAGTACGGCTTAGCTGGTTGAGCACCGGTTGGAAGTACCCCTCTCCCCACCACCCCACCCCACCCCTCACACACACACACACACACACACAGACACGTACACGCCTGCAGTAGGCCTACTGTAGTGCATGCCCCACTTCAGTCCATTACCTCCTCACCGCAACCCAGCCGTACATGGGAGGCTTTAATTCACTGCAACCCATCCCTTGCTCAACAGGCCAAGTGTGATCGATGGAGTGCGGAAATAGAGAAGGGGGACAGAATCATTTAATTTTATTAACGCCTCTGATTTACAGCGACAAAGTAATCTGTCAGCACCACGGCCACAGTCAGCTTGTCAAGCATTTTGTGCATCTGCATTTCCATCCGCCGACGTGTTACAGTGTTTATTAATCGAACCGCAGGGGGATCCTGTCTTGTTTTCAGAGCACTGCCTTTTGTGAGGGAAAGGGAGTGTCTTTTACTATACCACACAAGGTGCAGGACGAGAGAGAGAGAGAAAGAGAAAGAGAAAGAGAGAGAGAGAAGAGAAAGAGAGAAAGAGAGAGGAATTTCCCAGGAGTGTTGTGTTATGTCAATATAGACACAATTCTGGTGAGGGCAAAACAGTAGATAATAAAGGTACCTGCTCTGCCACACTGAGGCTTATCCTCCATAAAGCTGGCAGATCGTTCCGCGCTGATACCTCCACACACCTGCACCACTGCCTCTCTCGTCTGATGGCTTTAATTTCTAATGCAGCAGTGTCTGTCTGTTCTTGTCTCAGAGAGAGAGAGAGAGAGAGAGAGAGAGAGAGAGAGAGGGAACAATGAAAGCATCTGCAACCACAAAACATCACCTCTATAACAGACCAAAGAAAAAAAAACAAGTCTTTCTTCTAATTCAGTAGCTTTGTCTCTGCCTAATGACAAGCCTGCGTGGTTGCTGGGGGGTTTTTTGGAGGCATTTTAAAACACGACATGATCATTGGCTCAGAGATTAATTAGCTGTTATCAAGGTAATTGTTGCTAGTGTAGAATTAGGAAAGGAGGATGGTGGGCGGGAAGAAAAACAAAGAGAAGAGTGAGGCTTTCAATCTCGTGCTGCACACACACAGCACACACAACACACACGCACACACACAACACACATACAGACACACACACACACACACACACACACACACACACCCCACAGTCCCTTGCAGGCCCTGTTGGATGAGTGTCTGCGACGTCACTTGGTCACTCATTCCGAGTGCAGCGAGGCGCGCTCAGTCCGTCTGGCCAGCATTCACTCCGTCGCCATGGGCACTGCTCCCTCTGCGACCTTCAGAGCAATCTTAGCCACCGGAGTTTGTGACCTTGACTTTTAGCCTGCTGAGCAAACACATAGCAATGCTAAGGGGAGCAGTAGCCTATGTGTCAAAAACAACAGTGGGACATTAACTTTTCTCCAGCATTTGGCACACTTGCCATTGACTGAAACACAGTGTCTCCCCCAAGACCAAAGCCATGGCTCCTCAACATCATAACTGGCATGAATCAGCCAATCAAGCCAGGCTTCAGGGATTAGGGAGGACATTGGGATTGAGTCAATGACTGATGAATGACTCAGCACCAGAACAGAAATACTTCCATAGCCCATCTAGCTGAGTATTCAGAGTCACTGCTAAAGACAGACACACTTCAGCCAGTGCTGGGAACCAGTCGTGGAATATCATTCCTGAAGGCTGTTTGGTGTGGAGCAGCACACAGCACTGCACCTCTGACTCTAAAAAAGGTTCCACGCTCATCTGGATTAGTCCCACTGACATCGGTAAGACAAGCACCACTGCTTTTTGTGTGCACAAGTGTGTGTGTGTGTGTGTGTGTGTGTGTGTGTGTGTTACCTTCTGACATTCCTCCCTGCTGAGCAACGGTGACCTTGAAGTTCCTTTCGCATTACACTTCCACAGATCACCCCCTCCGCCTCCAACACCCCTCTCCCCCATCACCCGAACCCCTGATGTGGATTCCCTGATAAAATTGATAAAACGCTAAGACTGGGACGCCCGGTGGGCAGTCCATTTGTATGGACGTGGCAAGGCTGGATGGGCCCAGGCTCCTACTGGTTTGATTCATCTCCGCCTGTCAGGTGAGATCAGCTCCACTTCTCCCCCTCTCGCAGCTCGATAAATACAAGAGGACGTTTCACAGGGGTGGGAGAAGCTCTTATAACTGAACGCTGATGACAAATAGGGTCTTTTCTTTAAAAAAAAAGAAAAACTCACTTCCCTCCTCACCCCTGTGCTCTCTCTCTCTATCTCTCTCTCTCTCTCTCTTTCTCACACACACACACGCACACACACAAACACGCTCCTCATCCATAGTATGAGAGAAGGGCAAGTCCAAAGACAGTTTGAAAGCCCTCTCCCCACAACCAACCCCCCACCCAACACACTCACAGACACACACACACACACACACACACACACATCTACTCCACCATCCATCTTCTTCCATGCATCCAGTGAGAGTGTCCTCCTATTCTGGTTACTCTCACTTTGACTTACCGAGGTGTCAGTCAGACTTCATTTCCATTCCAAACACACGTCGGCTCACGGGTCAAACTCTCAATTATGCGCCTGAAACCCGACGCCGCGCCACGATTCCCAACCCTGCCGCGCCCTGGCAGCTCTATTGGGGGTCTATTGCTTTGAAGTTTAGGAAGCTCCTGGCTCTTTATTTTTTGTGTCTTAATTCAATAACACTTTGTCTGTCAAGCCCAGGCGAGGGAGCAGTGAATGACATAAAGAGAAAGGGAAAGGAAATAGAGGACACTGATGGACAAAGAGAACTTTTTAAACAGAGAGAATTTTTAAACAAGCTGTTATGTTATCCTAACTGTTTTTCTTTGTTTTTCTTTCGTTTTTGTTTTTGGCTTCAGCTGATATGTGAATGCTGGAGCCTAAGGTGGTGGTTTGTATTTCCCTGGTCATTTGTACCCAGATAAGTAGCCAGTGGTGCTCCAAGTGGAGAACAGATGCTTCTCTAACCAAGGTGTGACTAATGCCGCGTTTACTGCTACAGCACCTGTGTTTTTTGTTTTTTTTCTTTTTTTTCGAGTTATGTGCCAGTTGTGTTCGTTTTAAACAAACAACACCCCGTGGCAACTCTGAAGGTTCACAAATAAAAAGCAAAGATCCAGCCCGCACTACAAGGCACTGCCACTGGTGTTTGGCTCCCTCCGACAGTATGAGCTTTCAAATTCAGTCCACAACCAGAGGAAATCTCCCACATGTTATTGTGGGTATTGCACAAGGGAGCAAACAGAGGGAGAGAGAGAGAGAGAGGGAGAGAAAAACAGATCATGGAGTCAAATACACTGGGATCAATAGCCTGGGGGCATCATGGAGGAGTTCTATCTGTTAAGTTAGGGGCCTGTTTTTAAGATTGCAGTGCACTGCTGTGTGTGCTGTGTCTGCCATTGTTGTTGTTGTTGTTGTTGTTGTTGTTGTTGCAGTTGTGGCTCTGAGGAGGGTTCATCTTATGAAAGTCAGTAGACTGTATCAGGTGAAGAGGCAGACAAATAAAGACGGATGAGGAAGGGTTAGGCGTCAGAGTCACCTCATTACACTGATGGGTTTCACATTATTCCAGTGTCACACCCATACAGAAAAATCACCCAGCGCATCATTTGCCTTGGAGTCACAGATCATCTTCATCTATCACCATGGAGGCTCGCTAGGCAACACAGGAAGTATTCACTGACAGAGAAAAAACACACACACACACACACACACACACACACACACACACACACATACATACACACACGCAATCACATTCACACATGTAAAAAGCCATAAAGGCAGTGCAGTTGATCAAAAGATCAAATATGCCATATATTACTTTCAATCTTTTGATCTAAAATCACACACTCCAAGTCTACACACAAACACACACATATACACACACACATACACACCTACACACAAGCACACAACCCCCCCCCCCCCCCCCCCCCCCCCCCCCATAAACATTCTATGACAGTGACACGACAGCAAAGTAGCAAGGAAGCAACAGAGAGCAGGCAGTAAGCAGGAGA
Organism: Tenualosa ilisha; assembly: GCA_015244755.2. Lineage (NCBI taxonomy): Eukaryota > Metazoa > Chordata > Actinopteri > Clupeiformes > Clupeidae > Tenualosa > Tenualosa ilisha. The sequence continues at coordinate 1,207,101 of PYXC01001083.1, forward strand.
GTGAGAGTGACGGACAGACAGCTCTCAGCATCCCTGACCTCCCGGGCTATTGGAGCACTATTAGAGAATTTTCCACAGATGGTGGAGACACACACACACACACACACACACACACACAGACATGCACGCTCACACAAACATACACAAATGCACACACAAATACACATACACGCACTTGCACACACACACATACATGTACACACACTCTTTCTCTCTCTATCACACACACACACATGTACACACACTCTTTCTCTCTCTATCACACACACATACACACACACATACACACACACACACACACACATACACACAAACATGCCAGCCGGCCTTGTGGAGAAGTCACATGGGCTCGTTTGGCACAGGCTGGCGAGGGTGAGGGTTTTTTGTGGAGGTGGAAGTGGAGGTGAAGGTGGTGAAAGTGGAAATGCGGGAAGGGTGGGGGTGGTGTTGGGGTACTGCTTGGAATGCAATCAGTGGCGATATGCACTCCCAGGGCCACAGCCACGCATGATAATCTAACCTCCCCAGATGCTCCTGCCTGACAAAACGAGCACTCTTATCATCCCCTTCACACCAGCCAAGTCATTTACAGACCAGTGCAGCAGCCCAGAAGCCTGGGTATTGAGTGTGGTGTAGGAGGACCAGGAGCAGCCCCTCTCGGTAAGACTAGGGGCCCTTTCACAGTCCATTATACTCTAGTGAAATAGCCCCGTGCATTTACGTGAGACACATGACTAAGGGATTGAGAGAGGTTTTTTAATGGGTATTTTTGTTGGGGCAGATGTTGGGGCATTTTCTCTCTCACACGGTGCCTGTCTCCTTACACACACACACACACACACACACACACACACACACACACACACACACACACACACACACACACACACACACAATCATGTGCACAAACTATGTTTAACTGATGCCAGGCTGGATCTAAACAGGGCTGAAACAACGTAGCTGCTTATTTTTGTTTCACTCATCAGAATATCACAGCAAAAGGTTATCATAAACAACAAACTGTACACACAGGAAACAAATGGGCCAAATGGGATTTCTAACAGTGGGACTGAATTGGAGAAAAAAATATTTATTCAATCACAGCATCTGCTGCTACTTCTACTTTGTCAGATGGCAAGGCAAGGTAAGGTACGGCAAGGCAAGGCCAGTCAAGGCTAAGCAAGGCAAGGCAAGGCAAGGCAAGGCTAGGCAAGGCTAGGCAAGGCAAATTTATCTTTATAGTGCATTTCATACATAGAGGTAGTTCAATGTGCTTTACAAAGATAAAGGCAAAGCACAGTGAATAATAGAAAATAAAATGATAAAAATGTTAAAAAATAAAGTAATAAAATAAACTAAAAGTTAAGTAATACATGAGACAGATGATCAAAATAGTGAAAATAAAGCAATACAATGAGTCATCATTCATGGTCCCTAAAAAAAACCAAGAACATTTTAGTCCGTTACTCTATTGCATTTTTAAAGATATCACTTCCATGTGTAAGATGTCCTTTTGAATCTTTTCCAACCTCTGCATTTTCTACTTTAACATAAAATACAATAAACCGCTTTTAAGCGTGTAAATGACATCATAAAGTCTTAGATTAAAATTAAACTTGCCCTTCTTGACATTTACAATGTGGAAATTCATTTTCATCGAACAGTTAAAAAGTCCAGGAAACAGTGTTACCTCTTTGACAAAGTGTTATGTGGTCATAAAGGGGACTGTGACTGCTGGATGAGGGATGGGCCCCAGTAAAAATAACATCACCGGGAGATCAGGGGCGGCGTCTGGGCATGAAGTGTCTTTTGCAAATGCAGGAGAGACCCCGGGAGAAAGTTCGGAATCAGCACAAGGCTCATTATGTTTATTGTGAGGGAACGGCATGCATCTAATTTTCGGGGGCCACAGTCAGGTACATTTTACAAGGGCAACGTGACATTTATAATTGCGTCGCCTAGCCACTCATTTCCCCCTAATCCTCATTTCAGCATTTCTTTCTTTTCTTTTTCTTTTTTTTTGCAGAAAGTCCAAAAAAGCAAGAAATAGAGGCTGTTTAATTCAAATGCATTCAAACAACCCAGCAAATATTCAACCATTAAAAAAGAAACTTTCAAAGAGTAATTTAAATTAACAAAAATGTGAGTGCGTGTGTGTGTGTCTGTGTGTGTGCGCACACACGCGTGTGTGTTCATGTTAAGGTGTCATGTAAGATGTGTGTGGATGTGTATTTGGCCTGTGTGTGGATGTGTGTGTTTGTGCATCAATGTGTTTGTGCATGTGCCCTTGTGCATGGTTTTACAGCGAACATTGGAGGCTAGGTGGCTATTAGATCTCATCTCTCTCTCTCCTTTCATGCCTGCAGGCTATGTCTCTGCAGACCTGATTTATTCTGTGTCAGTATCAAAAGTGGAAATCAGGGAGCTTAAATGAATTCCCAGACCATAGAAGAGACAAACTCACAAGGTCAATTTAAGAGATGGACCAAGTGCATTATGGGATGCTCCTCAATGACTTGTGGAGGAAAAAATCACCCCATATTTTTCCCATGAATGCATTAGGGTAGTCAAGTTGAAAACGGTGGGTAAATAGCTGGTGGATAAATAGTGAATGGGAATAATATTCCCAGTGCCCTCTGTGGCTGCACTGACCCTTCAAGAAGTCTAATCCAGTTTCCAAATTGTCAGATTTCTCATATGCATTTCTGTGAGATGCCTGTAAACCAGGTGTTTCCTTTCAGTTCCAAACACCAACCATTGCCCTGATGATAGAGAATAGATTGCATTTCCTTGGAGCTTTTCTTCCCTAATATCATTGACTGTCACGCTCAACTCTTCTGGTCCAGTATATGCCGAGGAAATAGCAAAAGATGCCTAGCCTGATGTTGTTTCCTGACACTGCAAACAGCTGAGAGATCAGTGTGTCGTGCTCAAGGACAATCAGACACTGTAGTCTACTTAATGTTTAAGCCCTTTGACGCCTAGATGACATTTCTGTCTCCAGAGCAACAATGGCTGGTGTCAATATTGATTTGCTTTATCTAAAAAAAATGTTTTAAATATCTCATATAAATATAATCTCAGTTATATAATATGATATTAAAATTCTTATGTCTCTAGATTTACTTTTAGATTTTGATATTTTAACGTATAACTGTAACATTCTTGGTGCCCAGTTATCATTAAAAAAGCAAAAAAGCTCAAATGTGTGTGTTTGTGTGGGTGTGTTTGTGTGTTTGTGTGTGCGTGTGTGTGTGTGTGTGTGTGTAGATGTATGGTAGCTAGACAAAAGTAGTAGACATGAACCACACAGTATGCTATTTACAATAGCACTATGGTGTTTTACTTATTTGGCCATGACTATAAATCTGATCTCAGTTCCAAAATTGGACCTACACACAGTGTCCTTGGGGTAAACATGCCCCATTCAACCATCAGAAATATTATTGAGAGTGACAAGAAACTGACCCATATGTTCACATGCAATGCCTAATCTTAAAAGTGTTTCTCCTTATAAGAAGCAGCTCTGCATGACAGGATGTCAAAGGTACAAGCAACTTCAGCCATCATCATCATGTTATTTATGGCCTACGTCAACAAGGTGACTTTCTGACACTGTTCTGGGCCTCAGCTTGTGCTGCTGTGGTTGGGATAATAACCAGACACCTGGAGGGACACCTTTTAAAATGAATTACCGTCCATCGCGAAAATATATGTATCCCCAAATAAAAATGGAGTCTTCCCGTCAAGCCACCACAAATCAGGAAATAGACAGGCCATAGAGGATGTGAGAAGACTCTGAGTGATGCCTTGTCGTCAGCAAGCATCATAAAATCTCTAGACTGTTTTAATCAGTTGGTCACACCATACCATATTTTCATTTTTTTTTTCCTTCCAAGAATTCCATAACTCACTGACAGACTTGTGAAAGTTCCTACACTTTTCAAGGGTATGATTATCATTCCAACCTGGCAAGAATGATCAATCCTGACGTGTTTATGTAGAGCTATACACAAACATATTTCCATTTCTATTGCACTTTCATAGCCTCATGTCAGAACACCTTGATAATAAACACAACGTAAGCAAAGACTGATAGGGCCCCAAAATCCACCCCCAGATTTTAACTGTCAGCTGAAGGGCAGGAGAAATAGATCTATAAACATACCCCTCCCGGATTTATTCATGGTGACAAATTTGGTTGTAACGCAAGACAGTATCTTCCTGGAGGAACTCGTTGCACAGTAAACCATTATCGATTGATCAGAGCAATTCCATGCAGGTATATTTTTTGCCAGAAGTTGAGATATATTCTGGCCGTGTCAGTGTCTTGATTAAAATGTGAAATGGTTCAGTCATGGTACTTTGTTTTGACAGCATAATTGACAGTGTGGTGACTCGTGGGCAATGCAGTATTATCCTCCTGCCAGTCTTTGGCAGAGACAGCCTGTTTCTGCACCACCAACTTGCATAGGCTTGAATTGCAACTCAAAACAAAAGCACATCAAAGGTCCCAGTGACAGATACAGTACAGTACCCAATACAGATTGGCAGAGAACTATTGAGAGGCTTGGTTGGTGCTAATTCAGTGATTGTGTCTACAGGCGTTTAAGGAGTCAGCAGCTACCATGTGAAAGCAGATACCTAGAAACATGATCAAGGAGATACAGCACAAAGGCTGATTCTCCTCTGCACTCACACACTCACACCCACACCCACACCACACACACACACACACACACAAACACACATACACAGACAGATACACAGTCCCTCTCTGATCTCTCAAGGCCATTCCACACCCTCACCTAGTTAAGTTAAAAAAAAAAACACTTTCTCTACCAAATTCTTCCAAAACTCTTACTTTGTTTTTTTATAATTACATCTTCCCTGTGACTTTGATAGTGGGGTAAGCTCTAATTTGTCCTGATTTGACATATCGAATCACGTAAAATGTGAAGTTCTCAGAACGAAAGTAAACTTCCAAATCTTCCATTTTCTGTCTCTTTCCACAGTATGTTCTTTTATTCATTATCTGGCACAAAGCCTTGGGAGTCCTCTTGTACAACACTATAATTTGCATCAGCATTTTACAAGTGCTTAATTGTGAAGGGAAAATGTGAAAGGAAAGATTAAATAATGCAATGTTCTGCCTAGTAAAAGATCAGTGCTGCTCAAATCAATGATGCCAGCTCCCAACAAAACAGTGCTTTTGCTAGTCAGTAGTCTGTCTCATGAGTCCAAATTAGTCAAAGTTGTTGGATTTCCCAGAATCTATCCCTGTTCAGCATAATGCACTAAAAAGTGCTATGGAAATGAATAAGCATAGGTTTGTTTCTCTGTCTAAAAACGGCTTATATTGAAAGTATGCAGATTCTGATTTATTCTTTCCATTCCACCTGAATTGGAAGATCAAGTAGACAGAGCAGTCACCTGTTGCTTAAAGTGATAATACAGAGTACTTCCAACCATAGCCATGCAGTTTGGGCTCGCCAAGTGCTGTCAATAGAGAGGAATAGCGAACTGACTCCATTCGGTTAGCCTGAATAACCAGTCTGCTATTTGGTCTACATTGTACCAAATTATTTTGCTCTTCTTCCAACCGACAGCACTCGATCGGCTTGATGAACAGGGCTATGGTTGGAAGTGTTCCAGACTATTACTTTAAAGAGGGTCACTGCTCTTGACTCCTCAGAGGTCCCTGAAGCATAGGTACACTGAGACCACTTTTTGAGAAACACAACCACCACCACATGTCCTTGAATATCTTCTCCAACCTGGTTGCCTCTCTTCCACGACAAGTCCTCACAGCTCTCCAAGTTGTGTAGTTACACACACATGCACACACATACACCACACACACACATACACCACACACACACACACACACACAGAATAATCACAGCTGATACAGAAGGGCACTGTGGTGTAATTGCTCCCTATGGGACTCGTGCTCCTCTAGTAGTGCTGTAGTGGCCCCGGCTGCAGTGTCTGCTGTGGTGGGTCTTCACATAGTAATACCTGCCTTCACACCCCCGTTCAGACACAAGTCTCATGTATCATCATCATCCCACAAATTATCATGTGGTTAACAGGTAGGTAGGTACTCTCAGGATGACTCAGAGGTAGAAAACTACAGCTTAACAAAGTAAATAACTTACTATATAATATATACTAAATTAACTATGTCTTTACAATTATGCTTTTTTCAAGTACGTATGTGTTTCATTATAATTATTTATTTATTTATTTATCTCTCGTATCATTTAGTAACTTTTTTATTTTACAGAAGGGAGTTTTAGCCTACAATCTACATTTTGCCGCTCTTGTATCTGTTAATTAGCCAGGCTAGCGCCACCTAGTGCTTCCATTCAATTTCTCATTTACTTACACTACTGTGCCAGTTTTGTCCATAGGCTTGAATTTCCTGGGCTACAGATCAATCAACGAACAGAAGGGAAGGCAAAATGCTAAAATGCTAAACTCAAGTGCTGCGTTCTGACGTGAAACATACATCACGACCAATGGCAGTGGCGATTGGTTGAAGAGGATAGTGTCTGCCCACCAGGAAGCAAGCCTATCTCGAACGAATAGGTTTCAGACGCTTTGCACAAAGTGAAATAATGTTAAACTATTTGATGCATCAGACAGATTTCTTGAGTCTGAATGAAATCTTGCCTTGTGTCGTTTCTACCTGTGCATTTAACAGGTGATTTCACTCCCCTCTACTCTCATTTAGCTGGCCTAGCTGAATGGTTGGGCTAGCTCAGAATCAGAATCAGTGAATGGCTGAAACAAATTTGTGATAGGACTTCTGCTCTCTGAGACCAGACTTTCCCACCTTTGATTTTTACAACTTCTCTGCTTGAATCCCATGTAGGCTGCATAACACATCTTGTGAAGGTTTATTCTCTGTGGAGAGACGGATGAGCAGAGAGGACTAGGGTTCAGAGGACAGGGTTGGAATGAGGTGCGGTGGTGTGAAATGGGGGGTTGAATCAGGGCAGATTTGGCAACTGATTCCTGGTTCCCGTGAGACAGCAGGTCTGTCCCGTAGGGGGATAGGAAGCAGCAACCACACGTGCTCTGCTCCACTTTGCTTTTGAGATAGAGGGGGACATTCTTTTTTTCCAGACTGGTACACTGATGGAATTGGATGTGGCAGATAGAGAGTTTTGTTGAAGTAGGCCGAATCAGCTTCATCATGCAGGGATTTGACGGTTTACTCGTGAGAGCAAAAAAAATGAGTGAAAGAAAGATTATGTTTGATGTGAGCTTTGACTCAGCTTACCATCTCAGGATGGACTCGGCTCAGTGAATCTCCACTGAGCAGTCACTCTGGGATTTGTTTTGTTGATCATGTTCCCAATGGGGTGTGTGTATTGATTGGTAACACTGTACATACTGATACAGCCCATGACTCACTCACAGTGTGTCACAGTTATTTCTCAGTGTGTGTGTATGTGTGTGTGTGTGTGTGTGTGGTGTGTGTGTGTGTGTGTGACTGTTCTGTCAGATTCTGACAGATCTGCTGATCTGATGAAAGATACATTTCAAAGTAGAAAGGAATGGAATAAACTCCATTTAGTATATGAGCAATGAACTCCTATGATGTTTTCAAATCACCCTTGAAAAACACCTACAGTGGCTTTTGTATGTAGTCAACAATAGTCATAGCAAATGATCTAACCCAGAAGACCTCAGGATGTACTTGGACTGCACAGCAATTCAGCACAGCAAAGACACATGTTTATTCATTGTTTTGTTATCCGATCAACTATAGACCTACAGCAGTTTAAAATGCTCTGTTGTTGTTTTGTAATTTACAGCCTAATTTTTTGTTCTGCCTCAAAGTAATCTAGAGGGTCTTCCTTTGCTTATCATGTTATTATGTGAATGGCACAGCTGACAAATGGTTGTTTTTGTACATGCAGCGCAAGTAATCCCAAATGGATATCAGTTTAATAATCACCTCTGGAAATTGGTGGAAGACAAGTTGTCGCATTTGGTACAGAAAATATTGTTCATAACAATTCATCTGTGTATAAACATTACTGCTTTTTGGATTCAAAAACAAAAAACTATATACTGGTGTACTGCATTGTACATTCTAAACAACACAAATACCAGAAATAGAATTCCTTGATTCTAAAACAACTCACTACTTCACTGTAAAGGAGTTGTTCATAGAAAATACTACAAGTCATAACATTACAGATTATTTGTCCACAAATATTCAGTATTAAATCAGTGCCTATATATGCAAGTAATGTGGCTATAAAAATCCTTTTTATTTGTCAGTGGACATTACATAGACAACTGTTATGGTCTGTCAAACCCTGTGAACCTAACCTGACCACACAAGCTTGTTTCTCCATCAGAAAATCTGTTCTCTTCTATTTGTCAAAAGCAGGTTGAAACCCGTCATCCAGAGTGCGGTGCCTGCCGATTTGAAGGGGCCGTGTCCTCGCCCCACAGTTCAAGAGCTGCGAGCAGTTCAATGTGCCTTCCACGTGGCCGCCCCTCACATGTGATGTGACGGCCATGATCAAAGGCAGCCGCAGTGCCAGTGTAAGAACAGTACCCCGGCCAACCACTTCCCTTTCATGTTGCAGTGTGACATCTCTCTGAATGTGCCTGCCTTGCCTTTGATTTGCCAGCTCTGGGCTAAGCGCACATGTATACAGTAGTCATGTGGCCAGTTTTTCCCCTGTGGCCTTTAATGGTGTACATTGATAGGCTTGTATGATTGGAGATCTTCTCTGGGCTTTCGGCTCTACACGCACGCCTCTCATGATGCACAGGGGCTGGAATACGATTCAGACCAGAGGAAGGCCATAACCGCCTAAAAAGAAGATCATGTTATGTGCATGTACACACACACACACACACACACACACACATGCTCTTGTGTATTTGGATGGCTTGTGTGCTTCAGACCAAAAGCACTGTCATTGCGCAGAATGAAATGCATTAACCATGTCTGTTACCACCACATGTTGTCATGCGGAGCTTCGAACATCTGAATTGCCTAAGAAATTATTAATGGAGGCTCTTTGAGAAACGGGTAGTGGAAAGCATGCATTTATGCCTGCCATGTTTTGTTTGACTAACCAAAACAACATCTACCCAGCAAGTATTGAATTCTACTGCTCTCCAAAACTTAGGCCTTTCATACGTGGAATGCATGTACAGTATAATAAGTATTGTCATAAAATATGGATGTTTGTTTTCTTGTTATTTTTCTGTTTTTTTGTTGCTTTTAACTTATCCTTTGATGGCTTCCTAACTATGCATTTAGTTTAATTTGCTTTAGCAAAATGGGGCTCAATGCGTTCTTTTTCCTTCAGCAAAGAGGAAATGTCATTAGCCACTCTCAGTTGATACATCAGACAGAATATCACCCGTGTAGCATGAAAAAAAAAAAGCTCTGCACAGTTCTTGATAGCTCTAGACACATGGCTGCCCAGCCTTTCTGTCTAAATACTGTCAAAGAGTGTTATTCTCAGAACAGCCAGGGGAGTTTTTTTGTTGTCATTGTTTGGTCACTGATATGCCAAGGTTTCCATTTTTTTTTCCCTGACATCACGGACATTGTTGACCCCCAGCCTTCCCCAGTGTTCCTTTCTGTTTGACCTCGTTGCTAACCCAAGCAGCTTCAGATTTAGCTTGGACGGGGACATCCCTGCTGGAGTTATTGCAGCTGGAAAGGTTTCAACTGCACTCTTTCACCTTTTACTCCCTCCCCCTCTCTCTATCTCCCTCTCTCTCTCTATCTCCATCTCTCTCTCTTTGCTAGTTGGTGTTTTCAGCTTGGCTGCTCCTCTTCCTGCAGAGGTGTATCTGGCTCTCTGTACCCTGGGTGACTCCTCTCTCTCCCACAGCTGCCTCTTTGAGTTATGGCCCAGTGACTGACAGCATGTCACCATTCATCACGGCGTCTGGGGTCTGCCTGTTTAATGGATCCAGACCATTTAATCTACCCCTCAGCTAGGCTACTTGGCTGCTCATCTGCTCAAACATGAATAAATCTGATGTGACTGAACTAAAGGTGTGGCTATATATATGTATATGTCCATAACTAAACGTGTGGACATATTGAGTGTTTTCATTAAGGTTGTTTTTTAATCTCAAACAAATCATGCATTAGATACATCTGATATCAAGATGTTTTATTTAGCAGTCCTTGAGAACATTCTGATGAAGTTTGTGCCAAAATGCCCTGATGCAAAGTTTCACTCTTCAACTCTCTCTGTCTCTCCCTATCTCTCTCTCTTTCTCTTGCACACACACACGCACACACACACACACAAACACAGAGTTATTTTATCCTGAGTAGGCTATGGTGGAGAATAGAAGCTTGTCTATTAGCTAAAAGGCCTTGATTCAGAAGAAAGCTATTTAAAAATTCTGCTATAACCCTATTTGACCCCACAGAATTTTTGACATCCACACCGTTTAATAATGCCAGACAGCACTTATATAATTCATCAAACTGGCATATTTCACAGATGCTGCTGAGGATTGTATGCCCAGTTTCCTGCAGCACACCACTGAGTACTTTGGACACCCACCAAGATCTGATCACATCCACAATTGTGAGAACCACAGTGTGTCCCATTAAATTGGTCTCCATCCTCATTGTGTTCTGTGCCAATCGATTCTAATAGAATTAGCCCTCTCTTGTGCATATCATTTGCTAATGTGAGTGTTCCTCATGATGGTCACCAACTGTTCTTACAAAGAAATTTGTTCGTAAACCTTACGTAATTTCACAAAGATTCTGGCATTCTGGACCAATGTTTTCCAAAGAAGAAAAAAAATGAGTTGTTTCAACCAAAGTAATTCTGCAGTTTAAAGACTTTAAAGACAAATACAAGAAATTTATTAGTGAATAAGACCAACTTTACCTTTCAGATCACAACTAATTACATCATTTCTGGGTAAAGATTCCAAGTTAAAAGCAAACTACAATGATGGCTCATGCAGGTTAGTTAACAGAAATGATTTCAACTCAAAAGAATACTCAAAGATTTACAATTATACATGATAAAACCATTTTTCTATAGTGATGCGGAAAAGAAACCCTGATATACTGGGATGGAATCACTTATATTCTATAAGTTCACACTTAAAATTCCAGTGATCCATGGGAATTGCACAAGGTCTTAATCCACAAATGCATGTTCTCAGGAATTAAAGACCAAGCACATTAAATGATTCATGATCATCCCTTGTGCAGGATAATGATAAATGATAAATGATGTATCGTGAGTGTGACAGGAATCTCCATGAAATCATGGAAGTTATGCCAGGGGATGGCCCTGTGAAGGCTTGAATTGTTCTGGTGGGAACAGCAATAAGGTCTCCACACTGTGTCATTTCTCATCTCTCTTTCTCTATCTCTCTATCGATCATCTCTCTCTTTCAACTATCTATCTATCTCAATCTCTCTCTCAACTATCTATCTATCTATCTATCTATCTATCTATCTATCTATCTATCTATCTATCTATCTATCTATCTATCTATCTATCTATCTAATCACCATCTTCTGCCATTCTACCTCTTCCCCACCCAGCATTTACTTCCAGCATATTCTGCCTTCATTCTCTCCCTACTTAGCTCTATTAGAGCCAGCCACTCTTGCCCTTCATCCTCAAAAGCATGTCAGTCTATCGGATTTAAAGATTAATCATGCCCATGTACAATGAGGCACTAAGCCACAAAAGGGTACACACACACACACACACACACACACACACAGAGAGAGCGAGAGAGAGAGAGAGAGAGAGAGAGAGAGAGAGAGAGAGAGAGAGAAAGAAGCAGAATACAAACAAAGTGCATAGAAAGTTAAAAAATGTCCAAGACTCATCAGTGGAATAATGTTTTGCAACAGCAATAGGGATCACCTTGTAAATGAGGTAAATCCCTGTGTGATTTTAGTGATTTACTAGAACTGTGGAGGAGTGAAGATGGGAATGCCCAGAGGCAGGGTTTGCGGGAAGAATGAGGCTGAGAGATTCCTGAGACAGCAGCTCTGGCTTTTTTTTTTTGGGGGGCGGGGGGGGGGGGGGTTGCACTGCTGAGGGATTTGTGGCAGAGTGAAGAGATTTGGGATGCTGTGTTATGTGTGATCTCAGACTGTGTTACAGTTCTTGCACTACTTTTAGGTCATCACTGAACAAGCCATTCGAGTGTGATGCCCTATACTCCTTAGAAAGTTATGTAAAATCCCTGAGAAAAGGACAAATACCTTACTTTCTGTTGGGAGAGAAAGTATGTGAGGTGAAAGCAACAAAGCAATAGCATGAAAGATTGCCCATGGCAAGGTATTTTCTGAGATGGTACCTGACCAATTTGACTATTATTTTCTAGATATCCAAAAACTTTACTTTTTTAAGTGTCTTTTGGTTAATTATTAATGTGAAATCTTGCAAAACACTCAACCTTAGTCCTCAGTGGAGAATGCTGTCAATCAAAACCCTGCACATTAATTTGTGTTTTGCCATTGCTGTGTGGTATTTTATTGACATTTTAAACCATTAAAAAACTGAACATCACAAGGTCAGCTTTCTGCAGTGACATTAAAACATTATCTTCTGCAGCTGACAGAATAAGCTATCAGCACATTAACCAGCTGACTGACATTATTATAAAATTGACCTTGATGAGGTGAAAGGTGATATAACTCACTAACACTAACAACTTCAGCAGCCAAATGGTCACCTTCCTAAAATAATCTAAATTAACTCTTTTTTGCCTAAATCACCTCCTCGTGATTTTGATGAAGTTTTTTGTTCTCCCAAAAAACTTAAAAAATGACTTAGGTGATTATTTTAGGAAGGTGAAAAAAATACAGCAACCTCCCACTGATTAACTGACTGTTACTACCAAAGACAACAGCTGCAGAATGAAAACAACAACAACAAAAAATAGATGAGACTGGACAGCAGGCTAAGAGAAAACCTCATGAGAATGGACAATGCCATATATCTTCTTTGAGAAAGATACAACCATTCACAATGATCACTGATAAAATATATATATATATATATATATTTATATTTATATTGACAGTGAATAAACTGCAACACTGGAACTTTTTATTCTAACAAAACAATTCATTTTAAATGTTTTATGGACATTATTGACCATGTACACATGTTGCTGTTGCTGTGGTCTGTGGATAATTTTACCAAGAACATGCCCTTCTGATGCAAGAAGTGCATGTTGACATGTAGGCTGAAGGTTTAAGACTTTTAATTCTGGTCCGAGTAATAGCTTACCTTTTACTGAGAGGGGTAATATACTAAGCTACTTAAGCCCCCGCTTCCTCAAGTAGCCGAGTAGACGAGTCCAATCCACGAAAACCGTGGCCATGTTTTGGTGGAAACACTACTGGGAGGTAGAGGAGGGGGTACAACAGGCGCGCTCTTGGATTGGCCGTGCGGTGCTTGTCAGGACCGGAGGAGGCTGGGAAGAAACGACTGTTTTGTGTGGAGTGGAGAGGCCGACTTGGAAGTAAAACACGCACAATCACTGCATCAGATACAAATGTCCTGTCGAGCGAAACGCTACGCATTCTTCTGGAATACTGTGCGTCGCTGGACCATGATGACATGAGAAAACATAACGGATGTTCTAGAAAGAAACCGTCCTAAGCGATTCATTTTGAAGTCCTGCGAATGCCGCATTTCTTCCTCGCTCCGTACCTGGCAGTTGGTGACAAAAACAAGAAACGTACACTGCGTTTCAAAACAGTGGATTGTTGCTGTAAGAACACCTACCGAATAAATTATTTGGCTGTGCCCTACTGACAGTATTCGCAGGAGGCTATTTTCATGTGATTAGAGGCAAAAGGCCCTAAACTAGGTTGCACTCTTGGTGCCCTTAGCACATGCTAACGTTTCACTTCAAAGCTGTCAGAATAGTGGACCCACTATGCTACAGCAATTGGCACTCCTTTGACTTACCAAACTTGTTGGTTGGGTAGGCTTAATGGTAACATCTTTATTTAGCCCACACGTAGGCGATTAACGTTAAGCAATGTTGTCTGTTACGCAGCCTATAAAATTAGTCTTGGATGTTAACGTTAAGTTGCAAAGAAAGACGCACTTAGCTGAGGCTATTCTGTAAAACAAACCTAATCCTGTGCCTGAAAGTAGCCTGCGTCCTGCCTGTAGCCTATTTAAAATTTCGAAACCAGGTCGAATTTGTTACATTTGGCTGTTTTGCCTGAATTCTATAGTGTGAAGGTTTTGAAAAGTCCAAACGCGGCCCAGAAAGAAAATGTATGTAATCTTTTAGAATATCAGCTATTTATTAGCGTTATATAAAAGAGTTAAAAAGGCATAGGCTACTAACTAATGTGTATTACAAATGTAGGCCAGCTGCTGATAGACGACTCAAATCAGTTTCCAAAGGTGACTGGAAAAAACATAGCGCACAGGGCTTTACCCACTAATAATAGGCCTACTCGGCACAAGACTTGATTCCTGTTAGAGGCTTCTACCATGTACTAGGCCTGCCTAATACAGTAATATTAACATGTGTGGAGTGTCTGGATATGCAATTAGTAGGTGGACTAAAACAGCCTGATAGAAAGCTCAAACTCCAGGCAGCCATGATGACAATGAAGGACAGATGCCACCTGATGCTGTAGGACGTGGTGAGGACGCATGGACCTGGCTCAAATACAGCAGCTTGTTAAGCTCTCCGTCCAGATGGCTCTGTCTCTGAGACATTACCCATCACAGGTCTGAAAGAACCTGAAGACTTGCACTTTCCTCATCATTGCTCTGAAAGAATTTGAAGACTTGCCCCTTCCCCATCATTGCTCTGAAAGAACCTGAAGACTTGCTTCTTCCCATCATTGCTCTGAAAGAGCCTGAAGACTTTTAACCGTACCCCCTCTCGCTTCGTGGTGGACTTCACAGCGCTGGTCTCAGGTATAGTTTTCAAGTGTACTCTGTCCATCAGTGGGTCTGACCAACGATATTAACCCTTATGTGAGTTATGCAGTATGAGTATAGAATGAAAATCAGTATTGTTGTAGCCTATCTCATCTGTATCTCAGCAGAATAGGAGCACAAATAACAGAACACATGAATCATATTTTAGCAGCAAAGTATCACTTACAGGTGTTATTTAATCGTTCTGGTGCACATGTTGCTCTTAGATGTAAAAAGAGCGACATGCCACATCGCAATGACTTTACTAAAGCTGTAGATGATTGCCGTGCCTGTAATGATGTCAAGTTCCTGTATTGCCTCAAATAAGGCTGTGTATAGGCTAGAAGAACTGTCTGTGGATGGTTCCATTGATTTCTCTGTGAAAGTTGTTTGGCGTGAAATTTGTACATTCAGTCAGCTATCATTGCAGTGTGATTAGTTTAAATGTTATTGCTATCTCTAGTGACTTGCAGAGATGAACGCTTTTCTATCTTTTTTTTTTTCCCTATCTCATACTTCGCTCAACCGACTGATTTAAATGAGGCTCCTTGATCTCTTGACCTTTTCTGTCTCCTGAGCAAGTACTGATGATTGCAGTGTCTTGGGGAACCATTAGATAAAATTTATTCTCAGTATTTGTGAAAAGTATCTTTTCATGTATGGGAAAAATACTCTTGTAATATGCCTTGATTTCTAGTTGTACCCACATTGTTTTGCTTCAGCTCTGCTGGCACACAACTACTGACTACTTGGTTATAATTTCACCAATTTTTAGTTAATAATCTGACCACTTGCTTCAAACATTGTAGCATTTTATAAATGTATGATGTGGTATGTTGTGAGAGTATGTCTGAGCTCTGGGTTCTGTGTAATAATCTGAGTTTTGAGCTTTAAACTAATTAAGCCTATGGATGTTCGTTCACAGAGATTTTATGAATTTTTTTTACCATTCTTTGTTCATCATTCAGTGTAGCATGCAGTTCAAATGATATGATTTGTGTCCACTTTCTATTGCTTTGAATGTCAGTCTAATACGGTCAGTGAAGAAAGTCTAACATGGACTTAGAACTGGGGCACTTGGTTCAGTAAGACAGTGCCTCTCTCTTCTTTCTGAAATAACTGATGGTGTTGTACAACATGTGTATTGTTCTTTCTCAACTGGCTCCACAATCTGACCTTTGTTTTGGCAAACCCAGACATTTCATGGTTTATTTGTATCATCAGCTCCACTTGAGACGATTTATTGACAAAACAATGAATTGTCAGAAAATCTACTTTGCATTTTTTTCCTCTTATGTTATATTGGTTGATTAAAATGCTATCTTTTGCAAATTTAATTTGATAAGGTGTTAGAATTGACATTGTTATAGAGGAGATTGCCTTTGGCGACAGTGAGAAATTTAGCAAAGAGTATGGGTCTTGTCTGTTAAAGATGGCTTAAAATACATGTCCCAAGGGAACAGATTTTCTATGTAGGCCAATACTGAGTCAGATTCTGAGGCACCCAGACCAAAGCCTGTCACAGAGGCACGGGGGGAAAGGCATGTCAGGTTCAGACGCAGAAATTTGCAAGCCAAATGTAGAATAAACAGATTCACTTGTTTAGAATTTTGGACACAACGTTGATGGCGAAAAGGACAGCCAGGGCTTCTGCATTGCGGTCGAGTGGAACCGACTGAAGCAGAGATGGCCTTTGGGCAGACAGCAGGTTGGGGGATCGCTGATTACTTGGCAAACCTCCCCCTGCCATGCAGCGACCTCAGATTCAGAATCAGCTTAAGCAGGGGTTTACTTAGTAAGCCCACCAGCACTCCTGCTGCTCCTTTTTTCCCCCTCCAAATTGCTGCAGCGGAGACGCAGGGGCAATCACTGGAACGACAGTTCACCTAAACCTGACACCTGCAACTCCCCAGCCAACTTCTGACATGTATTACTCCCCTCACCCTCCCAGAGATGCCGAAAAAAAAAGTCTGAGGAGTCAGAAAGGAATCAGAATCACAGTGTGAGTGGGGAAGTGTACTTAATCCCTTCCACTAAAACCACACCCACCCCTCTCTATCTCAACCCCCCCCCCAGTGGAAAACAACACGTCACAAAAAGTGTGCCTCTTAATACCTCAGCGTTCATTAGCTACAACGACATGTTGCCTCCCTATGTAATAAATAGGCACTTACACAAGTAGTCAGGCTGTTTTGCCACTTGAATTTCTCATTAGTTTTTAATGCAGGAGGGCAGCACCGAGATAGGAGTTAACGTTTGTGGTGTTGGTGGACAAGGGTATGGGGTGGGGGATGTAGATGCATGCGGAGGGGAGTATTGAGCTTGGGGTGCGGATTTGACTGCACTTCCCTGACCTTCCCTTCACAGGCTAAGCTACATTTAGGTGTTGGGCTTCCAACGGCAGGAACCAAGAAGTCAATTAGCCTGCAGCCTCGGTGGCACACTGTGCCGGTTTGAGGTGAGAGGGAAAAAAAGCCAAAGGGGAAAAAAAAAAAGGTGTGAAGCGTTTTCTGCACCCGGGGTGCATCGACCTACTCTGCGGTGGAGAAGGTATTGACCTGCCGAGACGCGCCAAGGTACTGTAAGCCAGCCACCTCAAGCCCCCATTTCGCAAAGGGCACCACCTGATCCCTGGGGTGCAAGGAGAGACTCAAAGGATATGAAGAGTGACAGCTCTCTGTTTTTCTTTTCAATTCCCTTTTACTTCTGTACACTCTTGTTCCCGCCACATTACTGCTCAGTTCTCCTTCTTCGATTGGTTTCTTTCACTCTGTCCTTGTCTGGTAGCCTGGCCATGCCTTCCTAGCACTTCCGCTTGATTATCATCTCCCCACAGTGCTAGTCCAAATTTGATCCTATTGAGCTTGTTGTCTCGGGAGGCATTTTAACCTGTCCAATCAGCGAACAGAGGGAGGCGTTGTGAATGCAGAGTTAGAATGCTGTCAGTTAAGGCAAGCTATTAGTTACCATTACCAAATGTCCAGACCCTCTGTATGAAACGAAAGTGTAGAACAAGGGTCTGGTTTTATTACCAGGCTACTTGCCTGGTATTTTAAAATGGGATGTCTGTCCATACTAGCATGTTTTACTTTCAACTCCTCTCTCAGACTACTGTAGGCCTACTGCAAATGATCATAGGTTCTTATTCCAGTCTGCCTCTTTCACCCTCTTATGCGTTGACAGCCCTGTAAACATGAGGTTGACTTAGCCACTGAAATGAATCCAATCTGTGATGATAAATCTGCAACTTCTGTGACATCAACTACCACTAGAAACCACAGTGTTTTTCCTTCTTCGACTCGGTGACTGGCTCACGCTTGTTTGCGTGGCTCTGCATGGTATGAGTGGTGAGTGACATATCTAAGGGGTGCAACCATGCCTCTCCTACAGGCAAATTGATCCCAACTTTTCCTGTGGTCAAAATTGCGGATGTGTTTGTTACCTCCTGCTGGGTGTTTTCAAAGCAAGCTGAATGCCTCTCCACTGATACAACTCGAGTTGATTTTTTATAATGGCAGTCACAGAGTAAACACTGTTTTGTGATGAGTGATGTGTCCTTGGTTTGAGTAATTGTAATGAGTGCAGTTGCTTAGGCAAATTGTACATTTTTTTTTTTTTTTGCTTGTTGATTGTATGTGCTACACGTATAGGTGTGAGTCTAAAAGTGGTTTGGTACATGATGTTTGTTGGGAAGGATGTCCAAGCGCTTCAGTGTGGTCAAACCTAACATCCTCAAAATGTGTTTCTTTACTTGATTGACAGGTCGGCAATGCAACCATAGCTATGAGAATCAACAATGAAGAGCTCTGTGGGGGTATGTGTGTCTTTGCGTGGACAGATGCGCCGTGATTGACTACTCTTTCACAGCATCTGAATCACTGACAGACACATAGATATCACAGATAGAGACCAATCACTCAATGATACCTATGCCACTGGCGAAACTGCAGTCAAACAAGAGAAAGCATCCTGCTGGTGTCTCTGAGAGAAGTGGTGGTGGTGGTGGTGGTGGGGTAGAATATGTATGAGCCTGTCACCATCACTTCCCATGATTCATCTGTCAGGACTGATAGGAAATCATGCCGTTGCTGTCTGAGTGTGCACTTGTCCAGAAGAAACATGTCTTGTGTTGAGTGTTCCACTAAGCCTGCAGTGGCAGTGCAACATCTGCCTTTTTGTTTGTGTTTGTAACCACCAATTTTGGCCCTTTCTTAGTGGTGGTTTTTCTTCCTCACCATTTGGGTGTTTTCTTCACAGATGGCAAGGGGATTTCAGACACCTTTATGAGCTGGAACAGAGAGTGGAGGTTAATTTAGTTTGTCATGCCTTGATTTAAAAAATAAATAAATAAATGAAAAGAGGGAAAGAGAAATCCCATTATGCCATGAGCCTTTGCATAGTTCATTTTTACTTGTCCCTTGAGCTTCAGATGTTCCTTGGCTCAACTTCAGTTTGGCAGAATCAGAAAAGCTTCATTGCAAGCAGTAGTGCTAATGCATTGCATTCTGCAAATTGAAGGTTTTTATGTATGTTTCCAACAGGCATTTTAATAGGGTCCGTTCATAGGGTTTAGTGTGATAAATTAAGCTGATTCGGAGCTCACCAAGAGGTCAAGGTCCGGATAACTTTGTCTCTGGATTATGTCGACCCAAATCATATATTTTTTGGAGATCCTGCTAATAGCAATTTAATAATTTAAGCTGATAGTGAGCAGCAGACCAACTACTGACAGCATTAAACCAAAGCTGTGGGACTTAGCTGCCTCTCGGCAGGGAAATGCAGTCTCGGAGAGGAGAGGCTGGATTTTGACTGCTCTCCTGCTGGGTTGGCTAATGTGATGTGTAACGATAGCATACATAAACAAAAAAATATCCCTGGAATGGTCCCTTGTTGGGAAAATGAGTCTGCTTTTCCTTCAGATTTTCCATTACTGGGGATTAAACTGGGGGGGGGGGGGGGGGGTTGTGCTAGTTGTGAAGGTATTGGAAAAACAATTCAAAGCTAGAGGATTATCGGAAGTTGGCACGCTCAACATTCATGATTGTCGAAGAAGCTGGGGGTGGGTGTCTTACAACTGCACAAAGTTTTGAAATGTGTCAGACGGTGATTTTTTTTTTTGTCTTCTTCTTTTGTCAATGTTCTTGCTCTCATACGAGCAAGGAACGCAAGGTTTCGGAGGTGATGAATAGAGTTGGAATGTTGAAAGCATGGTTTCGATGATAAATAGAGTTGGGATGTTGAAATTCCTGGTTCTTATACGAGCAAGGAAAGCATGGTTTCAGAGGTGATAAATAGAGTTGTGATGTTGAAATTCCTGGTTCTTCCACTGTGAATTATGCTATTGTATTAGGTTTTTCGTGCTGGTTTGTGTTTTTTTTATGTTAATGTTCATGGCATTAAGAAGTGTAATGTATTTGAGTTTGCATATTGATTGAGGGCGGTATCACACTTAAAGCCACCACCAGCAGGACGCCTGGAGGCTTTCTCATTTTCTCAATACACCCAAGAGAATCACTTTAAAGGAGCTCTCTCCTCCTTGTCTTCCCTTCATTTCTCTCTCTTTCCCCCACACATACACTTCCTCTGTCTTTCTCATTCTTTGCTTTCCTCTTTTCTTTTTTACTCTCTCCTCTCTGTCTCTTGCGTGCTAGAACGACCTTCATCATGAAAAATGGATGCTCATCTCCAGGGATAAATCCCCTTCTGCAGAACTCATAAATAAACATCCTCATATTCCTTCTGAGAGTGGCAAATTTAGAAATGGCTGTGCTAATGACATGCTAGAACATTTGGTGGTGTGTAGCGCCAGGCCAAAAGCTCCAGGCTTGCCTGCACTGATGCTGAAGGGTGAAGAGAGAGAGTATTGAATTGCACGGGAGGCGAGGGGGAGATAGATAGAAAGAGAGAGAGAGAAGAGTGTGGAGAAGAGAAGAGCGTGGAAAGAGGATGAGATCAACTGTGAGAAAGAGGAGAAGAAAAGCGAGATGTGTGAGCGAGAGAACGAGTGAATGAGCAAGGAAGAGATACGAGTCCAACAATGATGAATGTTTCCATGGGCTGTTTTTATTACTTCTGTTCTGCCGACACCAAAGAGAGGCCTTGATTAATTACTGTTTTTGGATCGGCATGGGCCCTCGTCCCTTTTGACTACAAACAATCTGCCTCGTCCCTGACTCTTTTGTAAACATTGAGAGGAGGGCTCAGGAGTTGGGGTTGGGGTGGGGGGAGAGCTTATTGGTGGGGATGACATCATTGTTTTATATCTTTTCATACAGTGTGTTCTGGGACTGGAGGGGGTACTTAATCAGGGCAACATCTGAAAGGTCCCCATCATCTCCTGGAGGGAAGTTCTCAATTTGTTTACGCAGTTGCAGGTGAATAAAGCAAAAGGAATGGGGCTGGTGTTGTCACCTCACGCTGAGGGTATGCAGGGGGAAAAAGCGGATGCCCGGGTAGGACCTCGGGCATCAAAACTTAGAGATTTGAGTGAGCTCTGCCAGTTGGAGACTGTCGCCATGGCGACAAAACGTCATCCCATCTCTCTGAAATTAACGAGGCGGCCTAGTTTTGAGGACTTTGGAAGTGTGCTGATGGCGGGGGGGGATTGTGGGTGGGTATTGGCGGGTGGGGGGTGAGTAGGGGGTTGTGATGGGTAGAGGTAGGAGGGATTGGTTGGCAGGCTGCATTAATTGCTTTGAATTGCCATAGAGGTCGAAATTCATCTTCTCCCCGAAAATGGCATGCATATTTCATGATGACCTCTGGCAGTCGTTGGGTGTTCTCAAGCAAACTATTAACCGTGGCTTAGCCAGGACTCTCAACTCTGAGTGAAACGCCAACCCTGCCCTTTTAATGTGGAGCTCCTACTCACAAAGCCATCCAGCCTCCTACCTACTTTCAAAATAAACACTTCTCAGCATGTTAACAACAGTCTGAGGTAAGATAACATGAGGCGAAATTAACTCCACACCTTTTAATCAATAGGTTTTCTTTGCATTTATATTTGGTTAAGTGGCGCCCCTTCTCCACCGTCTTGGAAGGAAAAAAAAATCAGTGTTCTCCTCTATGTAATTGAACTCCATTCTAATCTTGGCTCTATTCGACTATCATGGAGAGAGTTTGGCTGCAGGTGGATATTGAGAGATGACTCTTCACCTCTAGGCCTCTTATTCCGTATCTTCGTCTCCCACTCTCTTTTATCCGCACTGCTGCTCTCGAGGAAGCCTCTCTTCCCCTCGTCTCTCTCGCTTGAAGTGCATAGACTCTTTGTCAAGTGCATTTGCAAACACAACTTTAAGTGGCAGGCCGCTTTCCACTATCGCCTGGTCACAAACAACGCACAGAGCATGTTGAAAGCAAAAGCAGAAAAACCCAAACAATCCCGGTGTACTTTAAATCAGTGCTGACATGTCACAAACAAGAAGACCCTGCACTTGTCTGTGCCCTTTGTCTCCCATGAAGGGCACGGGTCTCCCATTCCATTTCATATCTTTTCCGCCTCGCATGGAAGCAATGACCTGTGGCAATTGCTCAAAGTGAGGCATGCGCCCGGGATCAAACTAGAAGTGACAGGTTCAATATGCCATCACGGGTACCATCTGTATTGAGCAACAGCATATTGGGCATACACGGATCTGGTCTTCATTTGATCTAATGGAAGACCCTGTTTTGACTAGCACCCCTAGCCTTTCGACACAGCCGTCCTTCCCCGAATACACATACCAAACTCTTGCCCTTTTTTTTTTTCACACAACACTTCACACATTGCGCATTGTAAACATTTCAAGGGGAACAACTCGGAGCCCAGCTGTCACTGCACATTGCCAAGGGCTAATGTTTTAAATTTAGCACGCTTCCCTATGGGTGCGGCACTCGGGCAGATCGGAGGCACTCTGCTGTCCCAGCGTTGGAAAAAAAAAATCAGGCTGATGAGTATAACGCACGAGGAGCCACCCCTTAATGGACTTTAAATTTAGTTTGTGCCCAAATTGAAGGCGCGTGCTCGGCTGACGTTTTGAGTTCACGTCAGTTCAGACTGTCGAGGTTGGCACTTAATTGAGACAGACAGAATTACCAAACATAGTCTTCTCACAGTGGGCCCTTATGTCATCACTAAACCTCTGTGAGACGACAGGAATCAAATTCATGAGTTGTTAGAAGGTTCCTTTATGGACACAGCTTCATGTGCTGTTAGGACTACCAGGGAGCAGATTATGGAAAAATTAACATGACATGCACAATACATGGATGATTGCTCACACACTGGAGTACAGATACGCTAAGCAATATGGAAACTCAAACACACACACACATACACACAGAGATACAGATAAGCAGATACACAGATGTCAAATACAAACATGTTCTCTGACAAATGCTGTTGTGCACACACAAGTTTATTCTTTTCATCTTAATTTCAAGCTTCAGTGCCACTAACCCTTCAGAAACATCAGTGTTGGGTTGGTAGGTTGGGTGTTGCATTTACATTCATCTTACCTTAAGATGTCTTGCTATGGCAGTAGAATTGTGAGGTTGGAGTCATTCCTCTCACTCTGTGGTGTGTGAGGCATACCACATCTATATGTATGTGTGTGTTGGGTAAGTGTAAATGCGTGTCAGATACGCATTAAAATTCAATCTATGTGTAAGCCATAAAAACTCCTGACCCCACTATCTCTGTCTACATAAAGGCTTTTTCAAGGCACCACTTGACATTTTTCATGCTGACTATAAACATCATTCATTGTCAGGGAAATGTCCCTATAGCGCTTCAGGAATCCCAGTAAATCCCGTAGTCTTTTTAGCTTCTGTGCCGAAATCCCAAAGATGCAGACCTACTCAGAGGGCTGCAGCTCTTTCTCTGCCTTTGTCAGATCTTGTTTGCATTATGCAGTAGCACTGCACTTTAACAGACTCTGGCAAAGATTTAAAGAAGAGATCATTTCCACATTAAACATTTTTTCTCATAATGCTCATCAAGTCAAACTCAAAGTTTATGTCAAGTTGTATACTTCTTGTCCTAGTACTCCCCTTAAACTTATATTTTGAGGATTTTGAGCTATAATCCCATCATCTGTGCTAATGGTCTCAGATGCACAAACGCCAAACAAACCAAATGATCACACTCCTATTTTAACAGTCTTCAGCAGATGGTGGCATAGACTAGGCCTAGCTATAGCACTCATAGTGCAAATTATGAGTAACACACCCAACAGCAGTACCGCTCCAAACCAATAACTGCTCCATCCGAGTAAACATGCACACAGTTTGCCTTGTTGTTCAAAGTTTCTCTTGCCATCATCAGTTAGCGTTAGCTGATGTTTTGCTATTTTGTACCAAATTTTCTCCTTCTTCCTTGTACCAACAACACTCAGTGACCTCAAACAACAGGGCTATGGGTTGATTTACCTTGGACTTTTCCTATAACTGTGTGCCTCAGGCATGTGGAGGATACCAATTCAAGCAACAGTGGCAAATGCCCAAGTATCCTTGGGATTATCCTTAACTGGTATGAATCAGCTTCATGATTGGCTGATTCATGCCGCTGAAGTCTTTGTCGATCCAGGACTTATAGAGGAGGTTATTGGGATTCACCCACTGTTCCTAAGCAGTCTGGTATACTGTTTTATATGTGTGGATGTTTGCTGGAACTTATTGTGCATATTGTTTTTTTCCTCCGGATGTTTCCATCTGCCAGTGTGGGCGTGTCTTGTACCTCCAGGTGCCCAGTCAGCTAGTCTGAGACTTTGGCACGGGCGACAGCAACAGGAGGGCTGTTAAGCATCCTACCTGAGCCAGCCCGCCTTCTCTGCTCCAATCGGAGCCTGTAGTGCAGACAAAGCAGGTTTAGGGGGATGGGATGGGTGAGGAAAGAGGACGTCTCCCACATCCATCTCTTTCCCATCCCTTCACCTCCTTCGTAATGAATTTACCTCTGCTTCTGCACTTTTTCCTGCTTCAGATTTATGGCCATGTGGCAGAGAGATAGCTAAGCACCATTTCAATTTAGCAGACTTTTCCTCATTTTGTAATGAGCTAAGCTTGACCCAATCCATTCCGCAAAAGTGACCGTTTAAAGGTGTGATAGTAATTCCGAACACTTAATCATGGATCGTGCGTTGCATAAACATGAATCTCTTCACAGCTTCTTTTGGGAAGATGCATTACCCCTTGTCTGTGTTTATCCTGTTTGTGTTGCAAATGTTTCTATAGCAATTTACATGAGAAATTTGTAGTGCATTCGTTTAAATGGGGAGACCTCAAGCTAAAGATATGTCACAGGGAAACATGGGTTGATGAAAGTTGTCTTCAAAACCTGACAGACTTGTAATTAGCTGTCAATGAGCCATCCATTTTTCTTTAATCAATGTAAACTGATGTTGACAGACTAATTGCGCTTCAGTATATTTGGTTGAAAATGGGTTGTCTGGTTTCATTTTGTGCACCAGGTACTCAGGTCAATGAAGGACATGATTGAGCTCCGGAAGTGGAGGGAAATGACACCTGAAGGGTTTCAAGGACACAGTGGAAAAAAAGTGAAAAAAGGCTGCCATTAGTATTATTGCAAATCACAACGGCTGCCAAAAAGCCTGCCAAAAACAATAGCAATATCATAGCTTCACCGTTCAGTAACAGCCCCTCAGGAAATGCAACTGTAAGACTGCAGTGTTTCCCATGACATCCTTAAAAGGTCTATGTGCTGGAATGGCAGATTCGAATATCAAACAATTACATAGGAACAGATGCAGAAAGTGAAGAAGCTGCCATACTGAAATAATGTCAAGCATGCTTTAAGCAACAAGACTAGATGTCCTCTGAATTAAGCATGCAAATCATATAGCGGTGGACTGGCTGCTCTATAGTATCACGTTCCACCATGTGTGGCCACTGCATTAATACAATGCAACTTAATGCAAAGCTGCGTTCAAGGCGACTTAAAAACCAAAGTATTCTTTGAGAACCACACATATAGCAAGCAGCCTTAACTGGTTGCTTTAAAACTGTTCGTTTTGTTTCCTTTCAGCGTTGTGTTTGGCTGTGATTGGGGGCAGGATTTTTTTGAGGGGAAGCAATCCGGACCAGGCTGGCATGTCGTGACAGGGATGGTGTTGACATTGAGCAGAGCAGACAGGGCCTTTGTAAATGGATTGGGACAGTAGTGGCGCCTGTGTCATCCGGAGAAATGGTATCTGTCCCCATTGGCAAGACCAGCCCCAGAAATCCACACACACCCTTAAATGCACTCACAGTTCACATTGCTCCTGCAGTGCATGTGTTTTCTTATGTGTAGCTGTGTGTGTGTGTCTGTGAATATGAGAAAGAGAGAGAGAAGAAACTGTGTGTGTGTGTGTGTGTGTGTTGTGTGTGTGTGTGTGTGTGTGTGTGTGTGTGTGTGTGTGTGAACATGTGTTCAACATGAACATGAACAATGTTAGAACATTGAAGCTAGGACATGTACCACCAGTCCTGGGTTGCAGTTGACAGAAGCGATGGTCACTGATACAGTCTGAGAGTTTGCAGAAGGTAACCCCCCCCCCACACACACACGCACACACACACACACACACACACACTGGCATTGCTATAACAAAAATCTTTTTTTTTTTTTTGGTGTATTTGAGGATACAATACTGGATATTTATAATAGCATTTGTTTTTCTGCGACTATCTCAGTAGATTGCTATACCTTAAGCGGTGTGGAAATATTGAAATAAAATCTTCAGAGCTCATCAACCCCAAAATCCTGTAAGCATATGCTGCTAGCTCCATCGCTCAGCCATTCCTACAGCATAGTGTGGTACCGCACTCACTTTCTGTGCGTCTATGTGAGTTTGCGTAGATATCAATTTGTTTAAACTTCCCCATGCGTTCTCCCCTGTGGGCTCTGGAGACCAATAGAGCGAAGATGTAGTCATGATTGCTCATCGCTTTAGTGTCAACATGCAGAGATATACTGTACAGTTGCCCAGGGTGTAGTCCGCCAGTGCTCAGTGCTGGTTTAATGGCCATGCACTCTTAAAATTGCCCATCAGTTTGAGAGTTTATTGAAATGGTCTTACCTTTAGTGAGTACTTACAGTGTGGATTTTTCCTTTCTTTCTTTCTTTTTCTTTCTTTCCTTTCTTTTTCTTTCTTTCTTTCTTTCATTCTACACACGACTCTCTCTCTCTCTCTCACACACGCACACACACACGCACATGCACATGCACACAGAACTAACTTACAAACACAAAACAAACACTCACAGAGTAAAGCAGACAGCACTTGTCAATATTATTTGACTGACCAAAGGGGGGAAATATACAGATTCTCCCTTCTGTTTTGATAGAGCTTGAGGGGCTTTACTGTCCATATCAGCATGTATTTTAGATTCCCTCATTTGCACTAGTTTTTAAATATATTTATGAGCCTTTTTGATGTTTGTGACTCAGTATGAGTGTGTGTTTGCTACATCTTAAGCCTTTAGGATTTCACTCAGTCTATGAATACAGGAGATCCTGGGGTTGGTGTGTGGGGTGTGGTGTGTGTGTGTTGGTGTGGTGTGTGTGTGTGTGTTTTTTTTTGTGTGTGTGTTGTGTGTTGTGTGTGTGTGTGTGTGTGTGTGTGTGTGGTGTGTGTGTGTGTGTGTGTGGATTTCCTGTTGAGGTGAAGGAGAGGGTGTGGAGAAGGTCAGATATCCAGCTGAGAGAACTCATTAGGGGGCTGGGGTGTATATGGATTGGAAAGGGGGTCCTCCTTCCATCTCCCTCCCATTGCTGGTTGGCCTCATTTAGCCTCAGTCGAGCAGCTTGCTGGGTAACCCTGATCGTAGACAAGGATTATCAAGCGCCCCTTGATTAAAAATTGCTCTGGCTTCTTTCAGAGAAGAATTGAACACTGTTTTGTCTTTCCCCACCACTCCTCTTGGTTCTCTGTTGCACTTTGATTATTATTTGTAGTCGAATTGCGTCCCTTTTTTTTGCTGGCTTAGTTTTCTAGCGCCAGCCAGAAAGGAGCTTTTCTACCTTCGATTTGGCTGGCGCTCTGTGGTTGAGGATTAAAAATCGACTGAGGTCAAACGGCTAATTACAGAAACGCTCTTGTAACAGATAGTGAATTTATTAATATCTCCCATAATGAGGCTTTGGATCTGTCCTGGCTTCTGATGTTGCACAAGTACTCCCAAAAAAGACACTTACAGTAAAGAGTGGTGGGTCATCTGAAATTGGTCTATCCCTATATGAGATGCTTTCTTCTTCTGTTCATTCGACAGTCTAATGCACCACTGTGATACCGAATGCATTTAAGTGATGTCCTTCATTGGCGGAACCAAATCCATCTGAAGATTGAGTCCAAGCCATTAAGAACAGAGGAGACAAATGCTTCTTTTGTAGCTGTAGACACATGTTTTATTTTCTTTTATTTATTCATTTTTAATTTTCAGAAGTTGTGGTTCATGTCCTTCATGAATTATTGAAGCCCAAAACTGGGAAAAGTTCCAATATTAACTAAAGTTTGCTAGAAACCTGAAAGTTGATTTCAGTATCCTCCTTTTTGGAACTAAGAATTGTAACAATTGTTTGCTTAATGAGATTTCCCTTAGACTGCACTTGTTGGCAGGCAACCAACCTGTAACCTATTTGCTGACCAAAGTGCAGTTGTATAAATGACAATAAAACACAGGCTACATATCAGTTGAGTTAAAATTTTGTTAAGATGAAACTTGATAAAGCAATCTTTTTAAATTTTTTGAAAATAAACAAGTAGGACAATCAATAAGATGTTGTTGAAATTCATCCCCATGGTATGCAAAGTCTTAGAACGACATATTTTTGCTTCCTCCTTGTTTCTAAACAGCTGTCACTTCCTTTGTTATTTTTGTGGATGACTGCCAGATTGTTTGACATGTTGTTATTTGTTAGCTGTAAACACATTGTGTGTGCGATGAGGAGAAATACCCTAGATGTGTACAGATTGATCTTTCTCTCTCTCTCTCTCTCTCCCTCTTTCTCTCTCCTTTTCTTTCTCTCTCTCTCTTTCTCTCTCTCTCTTCCTCTTTCTCTTTTGCTCTTTCTTTTTGCTGCTCAGTGTCTGAATATAGTTTAGATGCTGTATACTCACCACGGGTGGCACTCCAGACAAATTTCCTGTGAAGTTGTTTAGTTGAATTTGTTCTGTTATACTTTTCCATGATCCAGTTGCATTGTTGTTACTTCAGTCTGTAAATCCACTGTATATTCATCTCTAAACAATTTTTTAACACATTTGGACCTAAAACAGCCACTAAAAAGACCCCTCTGTAGCGGATATATAAAAAAACATTTGAGAGCCTACAGCTTTGTCTTGTATTTGGATCGTCTTGCTTAGCTATGATCTTCAAGTGTGCTTTTTGAAAGTAAGGCCTTAAAAAATTGACAAAATGATTGAAAGTGACATATACAGTATGCTCCAGGTCTTAATAGCTTCACTTCTGTCTCTCTGTCCTCTCTATCCTCCTGTCTTTCACACTTTCTTCACCCTTCCTACCCCAGACTGTGCCATGTGCTACCCTTGCCAGCAGCTTCTGCCCACATAGCCACCTAGAGGTCATCTCGCCTCCTGATTTCCGTCCTCTTCGCCCACCCCCAGAGGATGCTGGGACTGTGTCGTGGCCGCAGGAAGTTCCTGGCCTTCGCCCTCGCCCTGTTCTTCATTCCAGCTCTCACCTGGCTCTACCTCTCTGTCGGCAACTTTCAAGGTAAGGAGACGTGTGTGTGTGAGATTCTGGCTTTGTTCTGTTCCAGTTATAGATATTGGCAATATGTTTTTCTTTTTTTTTTTCCTCCCTGAATCTCATTGATTGTGTTGTCTGGTTGTCTGCTTAACGCCAGGACTTGTGTATGTATTGTTCTTTTCTCTTTAAACTCTCTCTACAACATTCAATTTTATCGTGATTAAACCACAACTCAACTTCGATTCCCTTCACATAACTCCTTGGTCCCCTTTCCTAACAGTGGCTGTTGATTATTCCAGCACTATGGTCAGACACCATTCATTTTGTATGGATAGCTGCAGGGTAGGGTTGTGCAAAGCATCTTGGGAAGCAGCGCGACCGTTGGAGCAGTTGCAGCATATCAAGATGCTGGGCCAAGTTTTGGATAATTCTAATAAAATGTGATGATGCATTTGTTAACTAAACTCCGCTGCCATCTCATCAACTTGAGGAAGGTCTGAGAGGGAGGCCTTTGGGTCCTTTGTTGCACTGCAGCGATGGCTGTGACATTCTGGAACTTTCAATCCTGCAAGGCAAATAAATTAGCCATCTCTGCCTTACTCTCTGCTAGACACAGACATAGAAGAAAGAATCTAAATTAATCTAAACTACTACAGAATCTGTATTCAGGATGAATAAGCACCAGGAAGTTGATTTCTTCTGTTGTATCTTCTTTGATATTGTATTCATGTGTGTCAACCCTCTTTTTTAACCTAAGTGCATGCTCACTATGATTCAGTGCCAGACATCTTCTCTGCAAAGCAGTGCTTAATGACAAAGATTAGAAAAAAATAGTCTTACTTCTAATTAATAATTGTGATTAAAGTAGCAGTTTTTGTCAGGAGGCCTTGGTCCCCATACCCCCCCTGCCCCCCTCCCAACACACACACCCCTTTTACTTTCCAGCAGAGTCTATTTGGCAACTCAACCCTACACCCACTGAGGCATGCAAAGTAATTATTTGACTCAATAGTTTGTGTCCATTGCTTTTATGTAGAGGTCCTTATTTAATATTTGGGCGAAGAGGAGAAAAGGGGTTGGGCTATAAAAAATACGAAATATTTGAAAGCAATGAAGCAATCCTAGTGTAAGCTTTGAATCTCTTTCCAGCTGTCACCCGGCCTGTCCAATTGTGTTTGTATGTCTTATCACATTCTGTTTCTCTAACTTGGAATAGCTGTTGATGTCTTCGCTTGATTGTTTTCTTGAATATCAGGCTGTCTGCTGCCAACATGTTTGTGTTGGCAGAGGATTGTGTCATATTTATGTGGAAGCAGAACACAATGAATACGATATGATCTTTGCCGCCTT
Source organism: Tenualosa ilisha (assembly GCA_015244755.2). Classification (NCBI taxonomy): domain Eukaryota; kingdom Metazoa; phylum Chordata; class Actinopteri; order Clupeiformes; family Clupeidae; genus Tenualosa; species Tenualosa ilisha. The sequence goes on from PYXC01001083.1 coordinate 1,238,096, forward strand.
AAACGCAGGATTACGACCTGAGAGTTTGAAAGGTCACCACAAAATAAAAGCTTTGGGGAGAAAGCCAAGATGCTGCACATTAAAAAAACAGGAGAAGAAGGAAATGGGAGAAAATGGAGGAAAGAAAACAAACAAACAAAAAACGACCAAATAGACTTTTTCATTCAAGTGCTTGGAAAATGCAGTCACAAGCACTGTTGACTGGTGGCCCCTGCAAAGCTAATTGGTGTCAAGTAAGACTAATGCAGTCCTCGCCAACTCCACTAAGCCTTTCTTTCAGCGTTTGCATTTTTCACACTTCTGACTGAGCGCGGCAAATGCTCGTCACAGCAGAGGACGCTTCCACCAAGGGGCTCAGCCACATGGCACACAGTCACCCCTTGAGAATGGTCTCATCCCACACACACACACACACACATACTCTCACACAAACACGTACTCACACACACATTCACTAAAGTAGCAGAATGTGCAGGTAAAGCAAGAATAGGCATGTGTTGAGATGTTTAGTTAAGGCCATGTGATGTTCTTCCTCTCTTGAGGTTTCTTTCCTTCACTTACTTACCCTTATCACCCTCTCGCTCCCTAGTTTCAATATGTTCACTTGATCCGTTTGATCTCGTATGCGTACGTTGAGAGACAGGGTTGTCGTTCTCCACCCCCAGGTCATGTAGCTCCAGAACAGGTAAAGAAGAGCCTGCAAATGTGCCATTTTGATGGAGAGATTCCATCTCTCTGCCTCGCTCCCTTTCTCGCTCCCTCTCTCCCTCTTTTAATACCCTCTTTTCCTCTCTCCCCCTCCTCTCTCCCTCTCTCCTTCTCTCAAAGGAATGGATTCCCAGCGGAAGCTACAAAGAGCTGACAAACGGGCGCGTCTTTTCTCTGTCAGCCATGCGCTGCCAAATTTGTACAAATTGAGTGTCACTCCGGCGACAGAGCAGAAGTAAATTGAGTGGGTATTTGCCTGATCAGGAAGAGTGGGCCCTCTGTGTATTAAATTAGCAGCTTGCGAGCTGATCCTGTAGTTATCGGTTTCCCCGCCGCATCGTGGTGCCTCCGACAAGATCTGTGTACTCTCAGTGTTTTTAATTGGGCATTTTCAAAGTGCTGGGGCGGGGGCTTGTTTTTGGCTGTCATTTTTTTTTTTTTTTTTGATTTTTAGACATCCAGAAATTTCATCGGAAGGGAAAGCAGCAGTTGCGGCAGTGTAGGTTTAATACAGATGACGTTTGTGTTAAATCTACAAAAGGAATCTCTCTCTGGCATTCTATCTTGCCTCAGGATCAATAGCTACCAAACCTGCAGGCCTAACCTTTCCGTCTGTGACAAGGATGTTCAAAAGAGAAAGAGCAGAGGGAGGGAAAGAGAGAGAGAGTGAGAGAGCGAGAGAGAAAGCCTGTGATTTGATGGTCAGTTTGTGACCTTTTCTGGGGTTTTGAATGCTGGTCATTGTTGAAGAGCTCATTATTGAGTGCAGTTGCCGTAAGTGCATTGCCACCTGTTCAAAAGAGTGCCATTGCTATCTTGGGTGGTGTGAACCGTTTCCCACATCGTTGCGTCTGTTTCTCGGAAACCCAGATGAAATGCTACTCGTCACTGTCATCATTCTATGCATTGTTACTCAGTAGTTTGTAGTGATCCTCAATTTGATGACCTTGTTAACCAGTAGGGGTGTGTTTGTGTGTGTGCCAGTGTGTGCAGGCATTCGTAGCAGTAAGCATGGGTTGTTCTGCCCCCTTTCCCCCACAGGAAAACCCTGCTGTGACAAAAGGTGTGCGTGTGTGTGAGCGCGTGTGTGTCTGTATGTTTTCCTCATGAATATGCAGACCAATTTTCAGGCTGTCAGGGAAACAAAGAATCTCTCTCTGACCCCTATCCTCATTCTCCGTGTGTCTCTCTCTGTTTCTCTGTCTCTCTCTTTGTCTCTCTCTCTTTGTCTCTCTCTCTCTGTCTCTCTCTCTCTGTCTCTCTCTCTCTGTCTATCTTTAATTGGGACAGTGGTTTTCATGCACAGACCTTGTTCAGCTATTATTGGGGCCAGTTATCTTATGAGGAGAATTCACACTGGAGGGCCCTGTCAATGGCTATTTAGCTGCGCAGGGAAGCATGTAGATGCTGAATGGCAGGTTGCAATATGGCGATGCAACACAAGTCTCATCTCCTTTGTGTATCGGTATGGATCAGCAGAGCCCGTCGGCGAAGTTCGCAAATGCGTTAGGTAATCTTTTCTCTGTTATCTCAGCTTGACTCCTCTTCCCACACACTTACATCATGGCAGATGTCATCACCACCCTCTCTACCTCACTCTCTACCCATCTGTCCCCTCTTTGTTCAACTGAGAATCATAGTTGATTATACCTTTTTTCCATGTCACTTACAACGTCCGACTTTTCACATGATAAGTGCGTGTAGACAAAGGTATGTGATCAAATGGGAGTTTCTGTTGTTTGCTTAGTGATATGTTTGTCTCTTATTCTTTATTATAGGGTGGGTGCTGCTGGGGTCGGGGCACCATAATAGTGTTTTTGGTCCTTAATCCATATAATTGTTCCATGAATGGGATTTTCAAATGTCAAGCCGCCCGTTGGATATGGCCTCCCAGGATACCTTTCTTCTCAGTTGTCTGTTTTGATGAATGTGTTTGTTGTTGTTCGCTCTTCATAATTTCCCCCTTTTTTGTCTCACGTTGGTTTCACACTTTTTTGCTTGACCTACTGTATGTATGTGAGTATCACAACACGATTTTTTTGAATCACTATACATTTATATCTTCTGCTTTGTTTTTGTTTGTTTGTTTGTTTGTTTGTTTATGTCTTTAATGGGAGAATTTGAATTGCAAGTTACACAATTACTGGGTACACCAGGGGTTCACAAGGCAACAATGATGTCTTATACTGATGATGAGTCTTATGCTCCTTCTCTAAACATGTCAGCTGTTGCAAAGCACGTCTGTTCTGTCTGGCCCAGGCATAGGCTTCAAGTCAAGGACTACAGGGTCTCCATCTGTGGTCTAAGCAGGGTCTATCTGGTGGCTTATTAGCAGTGAGCTTTGGTGGTATGACAGGAAGCCCAGGTTTCCCAAACTTTAAACTAGGGCACTTGCTTTTTTCGACCCGGGCTGTGTAGCTGTTAACTACAGCAAGCTGAGGGAGCGCTTTTTAAACGTGCGTGTTTGTAATATCCACGCATCCGCTCTCCACGGACGAGGCTTACAAAAGTCTGAAGCAATTAATTATAAACGTAATGTAATGTAATTGAGCACAAATGAGTGGCTTCCGGTGGGAGAAGTGAGAAAAGGGCTGCAGCTGAGGTCTGGTCTCCAGCACTCCAGCACCCCCTTGCCTATCTATCCATGTCTCTCTTTCTCTCTCTCTCTCTCTCTCTCTCTCTCTCACACTCTCACTCTCTCTCTTGCCGCTGGGCTGCTGAGGAAGCTGAGTTATTATTAAACTAAAAGCACAGCAGGACTGGGCCAGGCACAGTTCCAGAGCACGCCGGTGCCTGATACAGATGTGTGCTGACACCCTGAGTCCGCAGCCCAGCCATGGAGCCATATGCCAGAACGAACACACAGACACACACACACACACACACACACACACAGAGACACACACACACACACAGACCCTTGTCACTGAAGAGGTTCAGCGATCAACATTCATCCATCAAACCCTGTGCACGCTGCTTACCAGGTTCACCTTCCCCAATGGGTCTCATGTCCAGAGGAGAGGTGACGACGCAGAAATGTCAGAAATGACAAAAGCCCAGCGGCCAAAAAGATTGCCGAAAAGCAAACAAATTAAATGGAACCATTCCCCTGTAGGGACGTTTCTCATTTGTACTGCTACACCACAACCCCGTTTTAGAAGCCACGGGGCACACACACACCCAACCACTTTATTTTATTTATTTATTTTTCAAACCACAGCATGGGGGTCACAGGCTATCCCCCCGAGGAGAGTTATTGGTGTCTGCTGCCAGGAGAGTGGATGCCCACTCGATGTGAGGGATGGTTTACTCACGCCCGGCAGATGTCTCCTTGGCAACGTGGATGTGGCACGGCTGGGGCTTGAAAGGCAATGGCAATTAAACTCCACCACACATGGCCGCGCTGGGACCACCGCATCCAAACAGCCCAATGACTCGTGGTCAACCGGGCCGAGCCTCTCCAAATGTTTGGCTCTCAGGTTCTGGAACTGGTTCTGCAAAATGTGTACTGGGTAATTCTGATAAGTTCTGTTTTTATTCAATTTATTATTTTTTTTTCTCCTCATCACCCTGGCTCATATGCTCAAAGCACAGGAAGAGAAGGAGAGAAGCTTCCCTTACTCTTCATCACAACCACAACAGCCTTGATCTTGGTGCTTTTGGTTAGCTGTGCAGTAGGGCTCTTTACGTGGCATTAAATCCATAGGCCACATGTCTATTGTACGCAACGTTCACCATTAGTTAATGTTACCTCTCAGGGTTCCAGGTGTTCTAGAGGGTCTTTCATGACTGATTGATACGATTCCACGGTGGTGGTGGTATCCTTAAACGGAACCTGCTAATGATGTTTACATGAAAGATGTGCTTTTATCCTGTGGTTCTCCATCAATATTGATGTCTGTTGTCTGTTTCTCAATTGTCTTTTATCTGATCTGGGTGCACCATGCCTCAACCCAGCACCCACAGCCCACCCTCCTCTCAGTATCCAACATGTGTGATTCATTGCTTTATGTTTGTGCAAAGCGAGAACAAGCCCAATCACTTAAATCCATTAACTCGCCTTATCTCTTTCCGTAAGCTGATTTCATGCTTTTCTGCTTTTTTCCCCTCCCAATTTGCTTTTTTTGTTTTCATGGCTGGGGTAATGTCCAGCCAAATGAAATGGCACAAGTAGCTCCAGAAGACCAGGTGCAACTGCTGCTCGGCCGCCAAAGCCAGGGCCAGCCAGCAACTGGGCCTCGCTAACAAACGGGCTTTGCTGGGCCAGTTCAGTGGGACTTAACCCAAAGCACGTCATTCCACAAATGAATCACAGCTTGGCCGAAGCACGCAGCAGAAGGTGTTCTGGCACTGCTGCTTGGGTGGGGCGTTGGATGTGGATTTTAGTACCCACTGGTTCCTTTTTTTTTGGGGGGGGGGGGTATTGTTGGAAAGCAGGAACACATAGATGAATTTACAGAGAGGATACTTGAGGCCTTAGTTTGAAATGAAGCATATGGCCTCACACATATGGCCAGACTTAAGCTGCACTCATGTCTTTTGTGCCCTAGTAGCTGACACACACACACACACACACACATATACACACACACACACACACACACACACACATACACACATACACACAGAGCCATATTCATCAATATGTCCAAAATGTGGGTGGAGAGAAGTATTTTCCAGCTTTAGCTTTTGCTGTCTCTTGCTCTTATTCAGCTGCTTTCACTTTTGCTCGCCCTAAGTGCACCTTTATTGCAAAATCACTTTGGTTTGGTCAGAGAGCACCCAATCATGTCTCTTCAGATTGCAGCCATTATTTTGACACGTAGACAGTTGGTGCATTGACTGTGTGGATGGGCACTACACAAGGTGCAGTTAAATAAGAATGCTAGCTAGCTAGCTAATGGTAGTGTTATTACATTGGTTCTTGGTACTGAGAGTTTTTTATTTGTATGTGTGTGGCTATGCTCAAGGTCATCGCAGGTGAATACAGACTGCATATGGGAATGGCCTGGAATGGAAGTTTACTCAAGAAGATTAGTTAGTTTGCTGGCAATACGCTTACTCCATGTGAAGCATAAACATTCCTCAGTGTATGCATTTTGAAAAGCAAACTACCTAATAGCTAGCCATGATTATGGAACAATATATAACAATTAAGTTCAGTAGAAAGACCAGATCAGTGATCATGTGTTGCTGTGATGGCAGCAACTGTGTTCCCAGAGGAGCCAAGTTGGGAGGTGTTTGTGGGTCCGATTCTAGTCTCTGCATTGCCATGTTTCAAATGTGCATTGGAGGCAAGCAGTCTCTCCCTTTGTTCTCCTTTGAGGAACTGGCAACACCGCTGTCTTGCATTGTTGTTCGGAATACACAGGCAGGCAGCATTTATTTGGTTTTCTTGTGCTCAGTTTGTAAACTTACGGTATTTAGTAGGTCTGATGTCCTCAGTTCTCAGGGGTAGATATTCTCAGTTCACTAACAAGACATCTTGTTGTCTCAATGCCGTATGAAGACTTTCGTGTAGGAGAGTCAGGACTAGTGCACTAGTATTTTAGCCATAGGAAGTAAGAGCACAAAAGAATGTGAGAAAGAACAAAGTAGATTGGAGGAGATCGGTGGTGTTACAGTTTACATAACAGCTTACAGTTCATCGTAAGGGTTCCATTTAAAGTCACAAAACAGCGGCCTTTATATGTTGAAAAAAAAAAGGAAAAAAAAAATTACTTTTGAAATGTTTGCAGCTCCCTGCTGGCACTGCTGCTGAAGAGTGGTCCAGGGATCCGTGCAGGACTTTTCTCTATTGCTTTTAAAATGGGCGGTCTGGAGGGACGAGAGGCCTTCTCCGACTTGATCTATTCCTTGTTTCCTCCCCTGCTGCCCCTGCTAAGATCTTTGTCTGTGGAAGAAAAACACGGTGTAATAAATGTCCAAAGTCCTGGTGGGTCTCCCATTTTTTTTCCTCCTCCCTCCATCTCTCTCTTATTATTTTTTTTTTCCGTTCTCCACATCTCTCTCGAGCTCGAAACTGCAGGCAGATAGGGGCATGGGGTCTCTGTGGTGCGTGTGTGCATGTGTGTGTGTGTGTGCGCGTGCGTGTGTGTGTGTGTGTGTGAGGGTGAATGATGTCAGTATCCTGGAGATTCATCCATCTTCTGGCTCTGATCAATACCAGCAATAACAGCTCCAGCACTCTTTGCTCTTCTCACTCGTGTCTGTGCATGTGTGTGTGTTTACACTTGTGTGGGACTCTGGGTGTGTTTATACTGTAGGTGTGTGGGGGTGTGTATATATCGGTGTGTGTGTGTGTGTGTGTGTGGATTTGTATATAGGTGTGTATATATTGGTGGTGGTATGGGTGTGCATATATGTAGATGTGTGTGTGTGTGTGTGTGTGTGTGTGTGCGTGTGTGTGCGTGTGCACCTGTGAGTTTGAAGTGTGAAGTTGAATGTACAGATTCAATAGATATATGCATGGTGTTGTGGACTGGGTCAGACCCAGCTCCTTTGTCAGAAATCTTCTGTCTTTCATTTTTCACCTTCACTTCCTTCCTTCCTTCCTTCCATTCATCATTTCTTCCTTCCTCCTTGTTCACTTTCACCATTCATTCACCTCCTCTTTTCTATCTTCTGTTCCTTCATTTCTGTTTCTCCAGTTCACCCCGTTTCAGCTTGTTCAGTAGAGAGGAAATTGACTCGCTCCCTAAATTAGAGCTTGTAAATCTGTTTGGCAGGGTGGCTACTGATTGAGCGATTACGAGACTGAAAGGGCATGGAAGGAACTCCAGTGGGTCATCAGATAGTTGTTAAAAGTCTATGGGCAGACTCTCTTGACTCTCTCTCTATCTGTCTCTCTCTCTCTCGCTCTGTCTCTCTTTCTCTCTTTCTCTCTGTCTATCTTTCAGCTGGGAAAGTGTAGCTCAGCTACAGTGACTGATGGGTAGCGTAACTCATTGCCCATCAGAGTCCACCAGCTGAAACTTGGTGACCCTCATGTGCATGTGTGAGTGTGTGTGTGTGTGTGTGTGTGGGATGAGAGGGACTCCTTATCTTTCCTGATGTTGCTAATGGCTCATGCTGAACATGGAGGACCAATAAAAGGCATGAGCAAATTCTCTCTCTCTCTCATTCTCTCTATCTATCCCTTCTCCTCCCTCACTCTTGCTCACTCCTGTTTTCCTCTTTCTTCTCTTATAGCCTCTTTATCACAGTCTCATTTCATTTTGTAAGCACAGTATTTCCAATGCTCTCATGCTGCTTGCACACTAAAGGGGTGCATCTTAAAAGATTCATGTATTTTTTTTCCAGTCGGAGACCTTTTGATTGCTGTTGTCTTTTTCAGTTAGCCCAGCGATCCTTTGTGGGGGTGTGTGTGTGTTCATGGTGTGTGCCACCGCCTGTGCCTTCTATGCCACAGCTCTCGCCCTCATTTGATTAGAGCAGGCCTCTCCAAACCTCTAAAATCTGGGTCTGGCACTCTGGGCATTTATACTCCTCTTATGAAAGCCACTCATGATGTCTTTCTCCCTGCTTTTTATCTCTGATTGTTTTGTTTGTTTTAAAAGACATTGAATGGCTTTTATGTCCAAATTAAGCTATCTGTGTTTATGCTCTCCTCATATGTGGTTATGGCTGACAGCAGGGGGTAACAGATTTCTTCCATTTCTTCTACATTATTCTGGCTGAATTAGCCTGATTGCTAATATGGTTGTGAGCAGGCTGAATGTAGTTGATGTGGCTTTATGGTAACTTCCTGTCAACTATTGGATGAAGCTAACGCGGTGGCCAGAGCTGTTTGGACCATTTGTGCCTCTTTGTCTGTTGCATTTGTGTTCACTCCATTCGACTCTTTGCCAACAGGCAAAATTTTTAAAGTTGTATTATTCTGAATTCTGTCAACTCCCTTGTCATTCCTGTCATTGACCTCATCTGTTCTCTCTTTCTTTTGGCTCCTCCTTCTTCAGTGAGGCACCTCCCCTTGTTGCCCCTGGAGCCCCAGTCCTCCCCTCTGATTGGTGGAGGCGGGGAGCGACAGGCGCTGGAGCTGCGAGTGCGTGAGGTAGAGGAGGAGAACCGCGCCCTGAGGAGGGAGCTCAGCCAGCCCCCACGCAGCCCCTCTCGCCCGCACCAGACAGGCCACCGTGGCAACCTCTCGGCCGCGCACTCCAATGAGGAGGGCACAGGCGACAGCGAGAGCCAGCGGGCTGCAGCCGCCGCTGCCGCCACTGCCAATGGCTCAGAGTGCGCCCAGCAGGCTGTGGTTGACAAGTGTGAGGTGAGTGAACAGAGAGATAAATACAAATACATAAATACATACACACACACACACACACACACACACACACACATACACACACATACATACATGTCCTAGGGCCTAAAATTGTTCAAAACTATCTCCCTTCAAGTGGTACACAGAACACAAAACAGTTGTGTTTACTGTTCCCCTAAACCTCAGATAGGTAAATTGCTACACAGCAGTGTTGCTATGACCACAAATCAGCTTTAGGCCACTGCTGAAGCTGGACACTTTAATTAATGTCATATCATAGCCAGTAATTGAGTTGTAAAAAAAAAAAAAATAGGGGTAATGGTGGATGTTATATTGTAGTGATGGCTGTGCTGCTTACACTTACACAGGCACAGGGGGCATCACATGCACTGTATTTCAAAGTAGTATTGGCAAACTTTCTCATATGTTTCACATATTAGAGATGTTGGTGAGTAGTTAGGCATAGTGTGGGCAACACATGTAGTAGCCTGCACTTGTGGATCAATATTGGAGGCATATCTAATGTGTGTGTGCACAGCTACTGGGGCAGCTGGGGGATCTTCCCCAGGAAGTTTTTGAAAACTTAGATGCAACTTTCTGCAATCTGGTGCAATTTTAACCAGTTGTTAGATAGCTTTGAAAGCAGATTGACTTACCTAATGTACCATAGCCTATTTTGCACTGAACATGGCAAGCACATTTCTGACACCCAGGCTTACTCCATTGTGCTTCACAAGCATTTTCCTGTCAGTACGCAGGAACTCTTATATACAGAACTTAATGCATGACGGTTTAAATTTAGTCTTACCTGGAGTTCAGCTTTGACTAGCCCTACCAACAATCATTTTGTCTGATCACATATGTTCCATGTTACTAAATACACTTAGCATTGCTTTTGTATGTGCATAGTCTACATGATAGATAATGTGCAGTCAACTTTCATTTCGGATGGACAGTAAAAAAAGAGAACAATCACAGGAAAACTGGTAGGCTAGCCTACATGTGGCAACACTAAAAACATCATCTGCTTTGCCGCTTGCTGACGTCAATTAAAAAAAAAAAAATGTTGTGTCATTATATTCACGCATGCCCTGTCGTCCATAGTATTTCACTAAATATGTTACTTATATGTTGAAATAATATTTCAAATGTTAAAATAGTACTAATTTTCACATTCATTGATAAACTGATAGAAGGAATGGAAAGGGGGGATGGCCGTTTTAGAAGGGGGATGATTTTGACCATTTTTTATCTTGGGGGGGATGGCTTCACTCTCTATCCCCCACAACTCGACTACTGGTCATCATAACAGCTCTTTCCATTCAAATTAACTCACTCAACGTGACATGCAAGAGTAGCTCACCAATCACATCTCTAAAAAGACAAGAACAAACAGTAAAACTATGATGAGATGCACATGCTTATCTCGAAGCGAGGGCGACGCAGTGGCCATAACAAATGGCATTTCCTTGGCCTGCTCCGCTAGTCCCATTTCAGTGCCCAGAAGGGTATCTGCATTGTAGCATATTGGTGCTGGGAGGATGGGCCACCAGCTAATCAGGTCAAGGTCTGGCCTTATTAAAGTTCCTTTGTGACTTCCATTAGCATGCTATGCCGACCTAATTACTGCCAGTGTGCAAATTAAATATTAACCCCCTCTTGTCTGACCTCCTCCCACACGAAAATGGTCCTCTGTATGTTGGTCTTGCTCCTCTGTTTAGTTGTTTTCACTGCTACCTCTCTTTTCTTTTCTTGTAGAAAAGTCATCACACCACTGGTATACATCTCTGTCCCTCTCAGACACTTTTTTAAAAAGATGCCCAGATGTTGGCTTTGTGGGGGATGGGTTTTTCAGCTACCATTAGGATATATATAAGTAGCTTCTTAGAGGGGCTCCATCTCTCAGCTTACTCCCATCTTCACCACCCTCCCCCACCCCAAACCCCCGCCCCCCCAAATTCTTTCCTCATCTTTGACTCTCTCATGCCAGTTAGCTCTAATCTCTTCAGTCTAATGCTCCAGTAACCACACAGCCACCCTCTTATGAAATCAATATGGGGTGTGATTGAATGGCGGCACCGTGAGAGGCTAACACCCCCCCACCCCAACCTCCTCATGTCAGCCATCATTTGGGGATGGTTGGATGGGGCACAAGGGGGGCTGGGTCTAGTCTGAGCTTCTCGCAAGGCTGCCCCCATGTCTGGCGCTCTGGAGGAAGGATGAGACATCCATTTACCACCCCACACCCATCCTTCCATCCTTCTGTGTGTGGTTGTGGAGGTTTGAAGAGCAGTTGCCGTAGAGACCCACAAAGGAAATGTTACATAGCTCTCCCTGTGGAACTGATCCCAGCACAGGCTCTATTAAGTGTGTCAGACTGTATCTCTCAAAGTGTCTGTCTGGTCTCTTTGAAAAACAAACAAGCAATGTCTAAACAAAGCCTCTGTAACCCTATATAGTTTAGAGCATTTTAAGTCACCGAGTTCCTGTGGAGTCATTGCGCACAAGTGCCTTTGCCTCAGGTCCCAATCTGACACTCATTGGCTGCTGCAAGGGCTCCCTGACCCAGAGGCACACTGGGTATTGTAGGCAATTGTAGGTAGATGAGCCAGACATGCACCACTGTCCGGTGGCCGAGCCAGTCAGCTTGAAACCTGAAGGGCACTGAGTGCTGTTGCCTGAGAAGGTAGAGTGATCAATATATCGGGCTGCTCTCGGTCTACTCAGGACACAGGTGAAGGAATGGCTTCATAATTTATATTGTGTTTATTTAAGCCTTTAATGCCTTGGAAGTTTACGTTCTACTGGCTCAGTTAGCCTGAAGTGAAAGTCATTCCCTCTTCGCAAATCCTAAAAAACCCTGGTGCTCAAAGGCCGGAACTGCATACTTATCCAGACATATGAAATGTGTTACTCAAAATGTGTGAGGGCTAGATGTAAGTTACTGTGTACTGCTTCAGCTATGCCCATGTTTTTCTTTTTTTCCCTTCCTTACATCTTTTTTCACTCCTCCTTTCTTTATTCTATCTCCTCCCTCTGTCCTCCCTTTTGTACTCCTCTCTTCATTTTCTCTCTCTCTCTCTAACACTAACTCCAACTCTTTTTTTTCTTTCTGCAGACAATCCATGTGGCTATTGTTTGTGCGGGCTACAACGCTAGCAGAGATGTGGTGACACTGGTCAAGTCTGTTCTATTCCACCGGTAGGTATTTCCTTGCATATAATGAAAAGGTTCATTCATTCACTGCGTCAGTACTGCTGTCTCCTACGTACTCCCAGTGTCCAGTACTGTTTCATGGTCATCACAAATATGTGTCGCTCGTCCATATCAATTAAATTTATCCTTGGAACATATCGGGACTCAGAGCAATATGACTGTGTCACAGGGACAGGACACGTCTCTTCAATGTTAGTACCTTACATCACTTAGCATTGAAGGCAGTACTGTTTAGGGTAATTATTGTGGACTGAAGGTATGGAATGAAGTTATTATGGTTTAAGTGTTGTGTCGTGCTCTGCCACCGCCACAGATTTTTTCCTGTGTGATGCCCGCCTATCTCTTTCACTTTCCTTTGCTTTCACACACATACACACACACACACACACACACACACACACACACACACACACACACACACACACACACACCCAGGCTGTTGTCCTTCTCCCCAATCTGAATATGCGGATCTCAAGCCAGCCGCCTACTCTCTGTTGCCAGGCAACACCACCCCTATGAACTCTTGTGTTAAAATGGCCACAAGCTCTCTCTCTCTGTCTCTCTGTCTCTCTCTTTGTCTCTCCCGTCAGTCCCCTGTTCACCCCACCTCTGTTCCTTGCGCCCTTCCACATCCACAAGAAGGAAGGGAGTGTATGAGAGAGTGGCAGAGAGACAGTGAGAGAACAATAGGAAGACAGCACAAAGATATTGGATGACAACAGTGGAAGCAATTTTAACTTTGTCAGCTGAGCAGACAATGGAGTCTGATAAAAAGCAAACCACTCTGGTCTTTGCTCCTCATTTCCTTCATGGCACTTTTCATTGGCAGTTTGCAATAATAATAATCATAATAATAAAAAAAAAAAACTCTGACACTCTGCGCTCCCAAACCTTGGATTTGCAGCCACTCTCAAAATGATTTCATTAAACAGTAATGCATTCATTTTGGTCAAACATGAGCCATTACCCCCATAAACAGTTTATGCCTTTATGAACAGTGTAATAAATAGTTTATTACTCAGGTAATTACATGTGGCAGAAGATTTAGAGTGTGATAATGAGTCTAGATAATGAGCACGTAAGGAGTGAAGCCCTTGATTAGTTGGCAAACTATTTCAGTGCTCAATAATGATTTCAATTTAGCAATTAGGAAGCGAAGCGGACATAATGCTGACAGCCAAGCTTCAGAGAGTCTGTGTGCTTTTCCCAAATGAAACTTGATGTGCTGAGAAGAGAGCCTACATGAAGCTACGCTATCATTTACTACAGACTTTTGCTGATATATGCTCTTTGTCTTGTGCATTGTACAGTTGCAGCCATACATATGTACAAATGAAGATTTAATGCACACAGTATGCACTTAGATGTGCTTTCCGTTTCTCTTTCTCACAATTTGAAACAAACACGCACAGACACACACACCCACTTGTCTTTTTTTTCTTTCTATTGCCACCCCCCCCCGCCCCTTTACACACACACACACACACACACACACACACATTGGTATATGCAGTACAATATTATCTGTAAATGTATAAGGTGTACTCTTTAAATGTCCACCCATATATGCTGAATACAAAGTGAATAAACAGAGGTTTACCTTGAAAGGAAAGGGACAATGGAGGGTGAAAAAGAAATGAGTGCACAGGAAACACTCCACAAGCACCCTGGTAGGATGCTGAGTTTGTGCGTAAATAATACCTCTGTCGGCAGATTTCTCCTTGCTGTGTTTGGGCTTTGTTTCAGGACAGCAAATGAATGCCAGCCTAGCAGGTAAGAGGGCTCTGACATTATTATTACAACGTACAAGGCGCTTTCCCTCTCCATCTGATTACCCAGTGTGCATTGCAGCCTGGATGATTCACGGTGGATTGACCTTTCCCCATGGTAACTGTCTCCTAGCTGCATGGGTAATGATAACTGGCCCCCGGGTGCAGTATAATCAAATATTTCCCAGAATGTTTAGTCCTCTGTGCGAAGCCGCATTTTTGTGGAGGGAAAAGACCCGTTCTTTTATCTTTTTGTCATGTGGAAATTAGCTGTAAGAGTCACTGTTTGTCATCAGAAAGAAGTAAAATGTGCCTGTAATTATATTAACAGTGTTGCACCTGAGGATTGTGTGTTTTTCCACTCTTTCAGCTGAGTGTTCACTTGCTTTGGAAACATTCCTGGAGTGAAATGAGTTTTGACTGCTTTATACTTGTGCTGAACAGAAGTGACCTTTGTAGACCCTCGCTGCTCGAGGCTTCTCTCTTGACCAGATCAAAAGAATGAGAGACCTCAATCTATACTGATGATTTAGGAAGTAAACAGTGAGATTTAAAGCGGAGTAGTTAGTGTTAAAATAACAATAATTCTCTGATAAAAGCATAAATGTTTTTCTGCTAGTCTTGATTTTGGAAGGAAAAATAGATTTAGGTAGAAGGGAGATTTTAGTGTGTTGTGTCTCATTTAGTGTGTTGCACATAATCAGCATATTGCAATCACTGTAAGTTGCTTTAAATATTATGACATTGTTGTATTACAGTTAGAATAAATTAGTTATTTCACAAGTTCGTTAGCTGCGTCATATTGGTATTTAAATTGCAAATAAAGTCTGTTTGCTGTTAGCCAGTTAGCTTGCTAGTTTTAGACAAAAACTCTGTAATGGATCTTAAATTACTGCAATCATTTCCTTGCTTCTGGCTATATTGCTGTGTTTGCGTGTCAGTTGTGTTCAGCTTGTTTTACTTCATTGGGGGATGAGGCCTAAAATGCTCTCAGGCCTCTTTTGTTGGCCTGCACCTGCAGCTGCTCCTAGTAAATGGAGTCTTAATTACCAGCACAAGATAGGAAGAACAAACCAGAGCTAAATGAAAGGTGGAGGGGGGCACCTGTTTGCCAAATTACCTCCTTCTCTGAAAGGAGGGGGGAAAAAAAGCATGCGGATTATAGTGGTGGTATCACACAGGCAGCTGAACACGAGTTCCTGTTTAAAATGGGCAGTGCACAGGTTGTTCTACTCTGAGGAGACATGGCACGTGTGTGTGTCTGTGTGTTTCTAAAGCAGAGAGAGTGCAAGAGAGTGTCTGTGTGTGTTATTCAGTGTTTGTGTGTGTGTGTGTGTGTGTGTGTGTGTGTGTGTGTGTGTGTGTGTGTGTGCATGTGCGTGCGTGTGTCTAAGACAGGGCAGCCTGTGACAGCAGGTTTAAATAAGACATCTCTGGTGTTGCAGAACTGCGATCCCGGGGCCAATTACTGCAGCCTATTGCTTTTCTTTGGTAGAATCACCACAGGGTGCCCTGTGCCACTGTACATGCTCAGCCCATTCGTGCGGCCCTCCCCACCCCCCACACGCTCTATCTACAGGTCTGTCGAGAGCAGGGGAGACATGACCCAGAAGGTCGACTCCACTCTCACTTCAGGTGGGAAATGCCCCGACACATGTAAACCTGCTGTTTTTCTTGAGCCTGTGACCTGTTTCTCTCTCAAGGTCTGCGTGTATGGTGTCGTCCATGCCCTCTCGGTCGAGAGCGGAACACGTCGGTGCAATGTGTGATGGTAAGCCGGAGGTGAGGAGAAGAGCGGGGTAGAGGCGAGGCTGCTTGCATGGCGCAGTGTGACACTGTGGTTGACGCATAGGTGTTAGCCCCATGCCATTATTCTTAAGACAACACTTTTGATCCTTTTGTGTCTCTTTTTGTTTGTTTTTTTTCATCCATTTTGCTCTTCCTGGTCAAAAGGTCATTCGTAGCTCAAGGAAAATTAAAATGAGGTACAAAATTATTAAAAGTCTACGGACTTTTCTTAAGATTAATTTGACACACTTTGTTCTACACCTGGGAGGTGCACAACGCCTTCCTCCGACTGTGAGCCTATATAAACAAGAGCTGTGTCAGTGTTGTATGTTTTCTCTACACAAACATTGTTTTTGAAATGCCATGCTACATCTTGTACCCTGCCCTAAACCGATATGAACTGCTTCGCTGTCAAGATCATTGTATGAGCAGCACGTAGTATGCAAGTAGTTTGCCATTATGGAAAGCCAGACTGTGAGAACAACCATACAAACCAGGAAATGGGTATGCACTGCCAGAAATGTGTTTGAGAGTCCCCTATAATCAGTTTAAAGGTGGCCATTAAAGTGAGACTTGGTAAATGAGATCGACAGAGAGAGAAGGCAAGGAACCAAGCAATAGGAGCCAGGAAAAGAACACAAAAGCAGGGATGTGGGCGAGACGAGAATTTTCAAGCTCATTAGACTAATGACTAGAGAGATCAAGCCTCTGGCCAAATTTGCATCAGTTCGCCCTGATAACAGCAAGAGGCTATGAAGCCTCTCTGTTGGGTGCCTGGTACCTGGGGCACAATGATATCACCTCGGCAGAGAAAGAGGTTTGTGTGCACCCTCATGGGAAATCCCAAACAGACAACCATGTGATGATGGTGACGAGGAGCAATCTTGCCAGTGTTGCTGGTTTACTTTTATTTTCACTGTTAGATGTTTCTATGACACAGTTGTTGGTTTGTGGTATTATTGTAATGGCTGCTTGTCTTCATCAATAAGGACATAGAGCACATACATAAACATGCACGTACACACACACACGTACACACACGCACGCACACACAGCATTTACTGTCTGCTACTTCTTATGCTAGAGTACAGGGTTCATATGTAGCGTGACAGGTGAGTGCTCAGGGCAGGTGAAGTGTGTGTGTGTGTGTGTGTGTGTGTGTTAAAGAGGGAGAGAGAGAGAACACACAACTGGAGGCCACATACAGTGAGCACTAAGCTCTTCTGAACAGACAGGAGGCCCTTGGCAGTGCTAATTGCACTTTAAAGAGAGTGTCCAGGGGCAACGCAGTAGGAGCAAGAGCCGTGTCTCTTCATCGTTTTGTTCCCGATGAGGAGGAGGAGGAGGAGGGGAGGTGACACAGCGCATCTCCCCGGCTCTTGTGTTTGGCTTTGGGATGGGTCAGAACATGATGAGTCATCGCTCTCTCTCTCTTTCTCTGTATCCCTCTGTCCCCCTGGAGAGCTGACTGCTGACAGCCGTGTGGGTGTTTATAGTACAATATCAGCCGTGCAGTCTTTCTTTTCTCTTTGTCAGCTTGTTTTGGACAGCCTACAGGCAACAACACCGCACATCAAGGAAGAAAAAATGCGCAAATCTACATTTCTAGAGTGCTGCTTTGAAAATTGTGATCTGTGTAGCTTTCCGCATCCCATACATTATGTATTAGCCAAATAAAGCACAAAGGGGATAAACATGAATGGCCGTAATACCAAGAATGTTTCACCCACCTGTTTTGGAGTTAAAAGTCTGTATTACCAATTTCTTTGTGTATAGCCTTAACGCTAAGGACTCAAATTAGTTTGACATCATTTGTGCAATGCATTCATAAGCACAGAAAACAAATTCTAATGTGATGAAGTGGGCTTTTTTGATCATTTAATCCATGCAATAGAGCAGTGGAGAAGAACTGGTGGATTGTCACACAGATGTGAAAGTTCTCTGTGTGAACAGGCAGTGAGAAACAGAAAACTGCAATATTAATTTGTAGCACTTTTTAAAAAAAATATTTTTCACTTGGCTTTGTTTAATTAGGAGTTGTTGTGCATGGCTGTGAATCTGTCATGAATTGAGACATTGTTTTGCCCTCCTTCATGTGTCAATCTCAAATTTGAACGAATTTGAATTGAAGTCTACTTGTGATGTCACATTTCACAAATCTACTATTGTTCAATTGTGATGGTGAATGAGGGCATCATTTAGCCAAAATGGAAAGTTCAGTCCCCAGCCTAAATATAAGATGGTAATTGGGCTTGTGAAATCACATTTGAGTATATTTTTTGGTAAATTCAATATGAATATATCTGATTTAACATCAGAGAACAGAGTACAATACTCCATTCATCCATTTCATGTGCCCTTTAGCTAGCCAGCAAAATGTAAGTTTCATGAAAAGGGTGTTACTGTAAATGAATTGATGTGCTTGGGATAGCCCTGCGCAGTGTGTGTTACGGGAACAAATTAGCAACCCAAGAATGTTACACTCAGATTGACTAGCTAATATGGAATTAACTGTCTATAAAATAAAACTGACTTCAGCAGTCATAATAATCCCTTGAATGCTTCTCCCCTACTTGGTGGTCTGGAATGCAGTTTAAGCCTAATTACTTGGGAGCTCAACCTTGCCAGCATATAACCAACGTGTGTCTTCCCGTTTAGGGTTAAACAGTTTCCATTCAGCCGTTTTTTTTTTTTTTTTTTTTTTTTCGTATTCGTGTTCATAATCGCTCTTTTTCTACGACACAAAGGCCTGAGAGCTGAGTTCCGAGCATTTTTAGTTCAGGAAATAGAAAATGTAATGTTATGAAGAGGGACAAAAACCCTGTCCTGCTTTTGTCTCTGTCTTCTCTCGCCGTGTTCCTTTTTTCTCAGAAGGCTGCAGTGTTTTCAAGGACAGCCTCACATTCCTTTCAAATATTCACTTTTAAAAGTAGTTTTTGTTCGGTTCTCTTTTGAAACAGAATTTAATGTGAGCGTAGGTGCGAATGTGTGTGTGTGTATAAGTGTATCTGCGCAGTTGCGTCTGTGTGTGTGTATGTATGTGATCACATGCTATACAATAGTGTTGAAAGAAACGAGTGAAACCACTGGTGTCCTGTCCTATATGTTTGCCCTTGCGACAGACACAGTCTGCATAAGTGTGTCTGAGAAAACACATGTCCATACTTTTGTTTGTGTACATTCTGGACACTGATGTCCTGTCCTACAATTTTGCCCCCCTACCACTGGGTTTGCCTATTTGTATGACTGGAGGTACGTGTGTGTTGGTAGGTGGATGGGTGGGTGCCCATATGTGTATGAGTGTGTGTATGTATGGAAATAAATGAATGCAGATGCTCTGGAGGCGACTGATGTATGTGTGTGTGTGTGTGTGTGTGTGCTGTGTGTTTCCCCGTGTGTTTGTGACAGGCGCAACCCTCTGCACTTCCACTTCATCACTGACTCCATTGCCCAGCGCATCCTGGCCTCCCTCTTCCACACCTGGATGGTGCCGGCTGTGCGCGTGGACTTCTATGATGCTGATGAGCTGAAGGTGAGAGCATTTTTGGAGGGACTCGCAGATGGGAAGGATTACATCGATCACTTACCTAGCAGATTCCTGCTTTGAGATGATTGCGAGATATCTGAAGTTCATGGATGGTTGTGATCAGTATCTTTTAAGTTGTATTCTACTTTAATGCAGTTTTGGTCCTCTGCCTTCGTTTTATCCTCTCTGTCTCTTTCTCTGTCTCTCTGTCTCACTCTCTCTCTCTTTTTCTCTTTCTTTTTCTCTCTCTCTAGTCTGAAGTGTCCTGGATCCCTAACAAGCACTACTCGGGCATCTATGGACTGATGAAGCTGGTGCTGACCAAAGCACTGCCCATAGACCTCAAGCAGGTCATCGTCTTGGACACTGACATCACCTTCGCCACCGACATCGCTGAGCTTTGGGCCGTCTTTCACAAATTCAAAGGTATGTTCCCCATCCTCATCAACAGTCAGGAGAGCTGATAGCTATATCTATAGCTCACACCATTCAGACCATTCAGAATCCATATGTAGTGGTAGCTAGCTGGTCACTAGCTGTGCGGTACGTGTGTTGGTAAACCGCCCTTCCGACACCTTGAGAGACATGCTAGTATGTAAAACAACCACCCTGGGGTTTTAGCTCTTTAGCTAGTGCACTCAGCTCCCAGTGTCAGTGGTGCTGCAAGGTGTGAGTTTAAATCAGGGTGAATGCAGGGCTGAACCGTGTGGGAAAATGCAAGTGACGCATATCAGCTGTGGTAACTTTATCTTCACAACTGCTCTGATAAATCTCAATAGGACAAAACAGGAGTCTTATGCCAGCAAAAAGGTGGGTAATGGCTCCTCTCAGTAGTTGCTACAGTACATACTCTTTCAACTCAGTGAGAGAGATGCTCAGAAGAGGGGCGGTTTGGGTCAATTGCAGAATGAGTTATATTCCCATTCTGAGAACTGTGGCAGAGTCCTTGGAGACGTCTTCAAGTGTGCCGCTTCCTCCTCTAAGTGTTTGTCATGACTCGTTTACTGATGGCTGTGATTCAGCCAAGCGCGGTTATGAGAGTGAATCAATCAGATGCCGTGCAGCTCTGTGTCTATTGAAGCTTAATATCTTTTGTTTTGCTATGGTAGGGTCTGTTCTGTTCTGTTACGCTGAAGTCTCCTCTCTTCTTCTCCACTCTTCTCCTCTCCTCCTTTCTCTTTTGTTCTTTCCTCCATTCCTTGTCTCTTTTATTCTTTTCGCCTCTTTCTCTTCCTCTCTTTTTTTTCCCCTTTTCTCATCTCCTCCCATCCATCCCTCCATCTTTCCGAACTCCCTGTTCCCTTTTCTGTCTCTTTCTCATTCTCTTTTCTGTCATCACCCCTATATGGTTCAGACAGTGACTCTTTGTGACAGGCCATACTCAGTGTTCTCTCTCTCTTTCTCTATTTCTCTCTCTCTCTCTCTCTCACACCCTTGCAGCATTGCATTGTGGGAGAACGGCGAGAGCCACAGCAGGAACATTAAATTGGCCAAGTGATAACAGGCTTTTTATCAACAACAAACAGCAGGGGGGGGGGGGGGGGGCAAAGAGAGTCTTCAGGGGAAAGTAAGAAAAAAAAAGGACAGGACCAAAAAAAAGAACAAATAAAGAAGAAGGAGACAGTGTGAGAGTCGTAGACAAAGAGAAAGAAATATTCGGGGGAATGTGGAAAGAGAATGAGGTGGCTTTGTTATTTCTTTGAGCAGATGAGAAATGGAAGAGAGAGAGAGTGAGAGAGAGAGAGAATGACTAGTGCAAACCAATAAAAGATGGGGGTGGCCCCAACAAGATTAATCAGCAGCCCCTGTCCCAGTGGACTCTGCCACCCACTCAGCTGAGGGTTGTGGTGGGGGGGACAGTGGCTCAGATGGTGGGTGTTGAATTGGGGGGTACTGGATCAATCTTAATTAGGAAATCATTCCTCGGGAGCCTGGGTGCCACTGCCCCCCCCCCCCCCCTCACGCCCACTCACCCAGCCATCAGTCTCTCCCTGTCCCTCTCAGCCCCCTCCCTCAAGGTGAACCCAGAGGCAGCTACCATTAGCCTAGTCAACACACACACACACACACACACACACACAATCATTTCCTTTCTAGCAAGCACTCACTCATGCTCAGTGCTCTGTGGTTGTGCGTTACTTGGGATTAAAGCCCCTCTGTCGAATAGAGAGATGGAAATGGCTGAGTGGGTCAATTAGTTTTTTCAGCATTAGGAAAAGAATCAGAAGGAGAGTGTGCACTCCGCTCTTTTTTTTTTTTTTTGTCCGGTTTGACAGATGGGCATCAAAAATGTTGAGCAGACCAGAGAAGCTGTGGTTGTGTAGTGCTGTCAGTTGGTGGTATCTCAAAGGCTAGAGCTTGTTTTTGTTGGTTTTGCTTTTAAAGGCCCGTCGGCATTCGCATTTGCGTGTGCACATGCACACACGAGTTTACACATATACAAGCACTTACACACACATGAACACACACACAGAAACACACGTACACACAAACATGTGCATGCGCACACACACACACACATACACACAGGCACTAATGCAAAAACACAAACAGGACTTGTTGGATGCTGTTGCTTACTGTCGATGGACCCCTGGTGAGCCTCTCGCTTGCTGTCTGCCTTTCAAACGCTTGATGTTTACCTCCTACCCATCATGCAGTGCGGCCCACACAGACATGAGGTTCAGGAGGCGAGCACAGGAGTTTGCGTTGTCTGTGGTCTCTAAGTCAAGCAACAATAATGTTTGTGTCTAGGTTTGTTTTTGTTTACTTTTGAGTGGAGTGCTGAACCTTCTGCACTGAAATGATGAAACCTTTTCAACCTGAAGACATCATTTGCCCTTCATTGTGTGTGTGGGTGCATGTGTCTGTTTCTGCATGTTATTGTTGGCTACTGGCTATGGATATGAGTGTTTAACAAAGGGGAAATAAAGATAGTTGGGGTCATGTATTGAGAAGGTCTTTTGAGGACAATGCTAAGCCTGTTTTGTCAGTTTCGTTCATTTTCTGTACTGAGAATTACTCTGAACTGTCTGAAGCATTTTTTTTTTTATTCTGACAGACAAACTTTCTCAGATAAACTCTTTCTACCCCCCAGCCACCTTCATCTCTCTCTCTTTCTCTCTCTCTCTCAAACCCACTCACTCACTGTCTCACACTCACTGTCTCACACTCACTCACTCACTCACTCACACACACACACACCACACACACACACACACACACACACTCTATCCCTGTTCGTCTCTTAAATTTGGAAAGAGAACCAACATCATCTCATGTCTCATGTTGTTTATGGAGGAGTTTGTTTTACGGGTTTGGATATACCCCACTCTTCTCCCACAACTCTCCTCTTTCCTTTCCTTCGTTCTGTCTATCCTTCTCTTCATTCCCATTGGGTGGTTCCCCATCAAACAAAGCACAGAGGTTAGAAGAAGGGGGGGGCGGTTTTGTTCTTGTGTTTTCTGTTTTGTTTATTTTGTCTTTACTTTCTTTATTGTTTATTTGATCGTTTGCGCGCACACACACACACACACACACACACACACACACACACACACACACACACACACTCAATGCTACTGGGGGAGACAGTTAGTTCAAGTAATTAGCTTTGAGCGTGACTTTGTGTTTGCAAGCCGCTGTTCATCTCTCAACCTCCTATTCTGAGTGACTCGGGTGTAAGCGGGGGGTGAAGGACTCTTCTGGCTGTCGGATTGGAAGAAAGAGAGCTAGACAGAGAGAAGGAGAGATGGGAGGAGAGGAGATAGAGGAGCAAAGGGCGTGAGTGTGAGTTATTGTGGAAAAGAAAAAGTGTTGAATGCTTAAATGGTAGGTTGGGAGAGAGAAAGCAAACTCTTATCAGGGTGCTGAGAACTCAGCATGAGGCTGACCTTGTTCCTCACTCGGTGCTGAGGGGATGCGCTGTATTTCTGCTCAACATCCAGATTAGCGCACACACACATATACAAACACACGCGCGCGCACACACACACACATACATACACAAGATATACAGACACACATACACACACATACTCTCACAGTGATACAGAACTGTACTTATTGACATATACCTCTAGTTCATGCACACATTCATTCACAGACACACTCAAGCTACTTGGATACCAGTACACGCGCACATGCACACACACACACACACACAGACACACAAAGTCTCACAGTGATACACAACCGTACTTATCAACATATCCCTCTAGTTCACACACACACATTCATTCACGGACACACTGAAGCTACTTGGATACACCAGTACACACACACACACAGCCACACAGAAAGAGAGAGGCACCCAAGTAGTGAGTGAGCATCGTGTCTCTCTGTTCACTCTCCCTTTTTATTATTCTATCAACAAAACAAACTCATCCCTCATGCCACACACTGATTCTGCACACACACCACACACACACACAACACACACACACAAGATATACAGACACACATACACACACATACTCTGACAGTGATACACAACTGTACTTATTGACATATACCTCTAGTTCATACACACATTCATTCATGGACACACTCAAGCTACTTGGATACCAGCACACACACACACACACACACACACACACAGAGAGAGGCACCCAAGGTAGTGAGTGAGCATCGCCGCTCTCTGTTCAATCTCCCTTTTTATTATTCTATCAACAAAACAAACTCATCCCTCATGCCACACACACAGCCACCCTCCCACGCACTGATTCTGGACACACACACACACAGCCACCCTCCCACACACTGATTCTGCACACACGCACGCACGCGCGCATGCACAAACTCAAACACATACACACACACACACACACACACACACAAACCACTCTGACCTGATTAATGGGCAGAAGTGGTTCTTGGAGGACAAGGCCGAGACGAGGAGAGAGAGAGAGAAGAGAGAGAGAGAGAGAGACACTTGGTCATCAGCTGCTGGATGTAAACCTTACCGACCGTCTCCCAGTTGTAGCTCTCAGCCCATCAAAGTTTTAGCACCGCTGTCAGTAGGGCTGGAGGTGACTGGGCGCAGAATGTAAAAGTGCTTCTTGCTGAGAGCGAGTGAGAAACAGAAGGGAATGATAAGAAAAAGAAGAGGTAAAAGAGAGCGGAAAACTTTGTGGAGGACACACTTTAACTGACTCTGGCTGTCCACAGACTAGTGTGGTGAATCATGGAGCCATCAGGCACTTTGTCTGTGGTGCACTCTGGCCGCTCAAGAAGGGACAGGTTGTCTCACAGTGACTCTCTCTCTCTCTCTCTCTCTCTCTCTCTCTCTCTCTCTCTCTGGTGGTGTATGTGTGTGTGTGTGTGAGTGTAAGTATAAATGTGTGTGTTTGAGTGCCTGTGTGTGTCTGTCTGTTTCAATGTGTGTGTGTGTCTGTGTGTGGCTTTTTGTGATGGACATCCCTACTGCCTCAGGTGTTGGAGCCCAGGTGCTGGAACATTTCGACTGAGTCGACTGAGTGTCTGCATCTGCCAGTGGCACTGGAGAAAGTTTGACCACTGGCTGAGTAATGAAGGACTCTCCTCCGAAGTTTATCAACTGAAACATCATTGAACTTTTTTTCAGATTTGCCTTCAAAGATGATGGTCTTTGAGTCTGGATTTTTGGCACATTTACTGTTAATAATATGCAGTGGTAAAGTGGGGCTGCACCATTAATCAAAGTTAATAATCATGATGTTCAAAATAAGATAATAAGAAACAAACAATTATTTTGTCATGGGAAATGTCCAAGTAATGTCCAAGTAAATGACTAGTTTTAACGTTGAATAAAAGCAACATGTTTTCAAAGCTAATGAATAATTGTGGTAAGTAATCATGATTTCTGTATTGATTGAAATAATCATGATTTATAATTTTTCCATAATCAAACAGCCCTAGTGATTAATGCTTGCTGTAGAAATGCAATTAGAAAGACAGTAATTAGCTATCTAAGTACTATACTTACGTAATTGGGATTCTCAATGCTAAAATGCACCAGAATTTTGAAAAGAAGAGTCAGTTAGGTGACAAAGCACTGGAGGCTGTCTGCTTTAGTAGTGTAGGAGAGTACTCCTCCTCCTCCTCCTCCTCCTCCTCCTCCTCCTCTCTCTCCTGCCTCTACCCACGCACTGTACTCTTTGCCCCGCTATGCCCTCTGCTCCCCACAGCATCCACGCGGGGCTCTGTCACCTCCCCATCACCTAGCTGCAGCAGTGTGGAGCGAATGATTGATGTGTGGTGCTGCTGCTGCTGCTATTGCAGTTATACCTGTGGCGCCTCCTTTGATTCCCTCTGCCTTCTCTTAATCATAACCCCTCTTCCCCTCTTCCTCCTCCTCCTCCTCATCACTTTACCTCTTTTACCCCTTCCTCATTCTTCTTCTGCTCCTTCTCTCCTCTCCTCTTCTCTTCTCTCCTCTTCTCTTCTCTTCTCTCTTGTCCTGGCTCCTGTCTGTAGGTGTCGGCTTTTAGTGCAGTCATCATGACAGCATGTGGGTGGTGGCGTTGATAAGAGAAGGGACAGAAGAGTCTCTGTGTGTGTGTGTGTGTGTGTGTGAGTGTTTAAGTTGGGTGTTTCACACTTCTAAGTATCTCTTCCTGAGAAGGGCGCCTTCTCCTTGTAGTTATGACATCTCTGTGAATCCTTGGCTGAATGCCAGGAGTATGCAGAACATCTCAGATGATTGGGGGGGGCATGCTCAGTGAGAGTTTATCACCAGCGCACACAAGTTCACTTGCATTTATTCATTGTGCTTCTCTCTCTCTCTCTCTCTCTCTCTCTCTCTCTCTCTCTCTCTCTTTCTCAGTTTAATGTAGTATTAATCTCCTTCTCTCTCTCTTAGTTTAATTTAGTGTTAAGACATTGGGCCCCCCAACCTATTCCTGTGTAAATGTGTTCCATCCTTTTTTCTCATCTTCTCCTCTCCTCTCTTCTCTCTCCTCTCTTTCATTTCCTCTGGTCTCTCTCTTTTACTTTCTGTCCCCTCCTTTGCTTCTGTCATCTTAAATAGATATTTGATTCATCAAGAACATGCATCAAGAGTTTATACTTAACTTAGCCACACTTGCAATACATCATATGATGATATTTAATTTCACGAGTGCTTCTAATTACTAAAATAACTCTATTCCTCCATTGCAGTAACCTGGCAGATAAATTAGTGTTCAACTTTTGGAGACTTGTGGCCACTTTCCTCTTATGCACTCCTGGAGTGCCATGTCTATAACTCAGCTAGCCTGCGGCACATCCCAAAGTTTTTGTAAAGCACAGCCTCGGTCATTACGGTTTTACGGCTCGGCGCCGTAAAAGAAACGGCAACCCCTAATCACCCCTTCCCCAGGTAAGATAGTGGAGGCACCAGCTTTTTACGGCGGCTGAACCATGGCCCCCGCGGTCGCCTTAAAGCTTGCACCTCTTAAGAGTCTTCCTCCTAACTGATGAGTCATGCAGTTGGTGCACTCTGAGGACGCATTAGCGGCTAGCGCTAGGTGCTTCTTGGGCAACTCGGGCTCTCGCTGGACCGGAGAGAAAGAGGGGCCCAGGTGCAGTTTCTGTCCAGACAATAAAATTGTGTTTTGGTTCAGGCCATTTATTTTGGGGCCTGAAATTGGAAGGAGGGAAGAAGGAAGCAGTGATTTTCATTTTGGGGCCGATTGGTGTGTGTGTGTGTGTGTGTGTGTGTGTGTGTTTGTCTGTCTGTCTGTCTGTGTGTCTGTGTGTGTGTGTGTGTCTGTGGTGGGGGTCGTAGTTGGATGGCTCAGTCGACCGACAAGATCTTTTATCATGTCTGTAAGAGAGTGTGAGATTTCTCACTGGTGTCGGATGGAAGATGCGTGCGTGCGTGCAAGGAGGGGGTGGGTGAGGGGTTTGAGTGTGTAAGAACAGATATGAATTGGTAAGTGCCACAGGGTACAGAGCCTCTGAGCAGATCAATAATGTAAGACTATGAGAAAGAGAGAGAAGGAGAGAAAGCTAAAGAGAGAGATGAAGACAGGGACATGGAGTAGAATTGAGAAAGCGTGGGATAGAAAGACAGGTAAAGTGAAGTGAGAGCAGTGTGTGTGTGTGGGGGAAGGAGACTGAGATGGAAAGGAGACTGAGATGAAGATGGAAAGGAGACTGAGATGAAGAGAGTTATAGAGAGAGAACACAAGTGTGAAGGATTCCACATGGCTTTAGGGGAACAGTAGTGTGTGTGTGTGTGTGTGTGTGTGTGTGTGTGTGTGTGTGTGTGTGTGTGTGTGTGTGTGTGTGTGTGTGGTGTGTGTGTGCGCGTGCGCGCGTGCGCGCGTGCGCGTGTAAGGCTTTATGGGATAGGACTCCCCTTCTGCTGTCTCTTAAGTCTCGGAGAACACGTGTTCCTTCAGTTCTAGATTGCACCCACTCTGCTGAAAGTGGTGTCTGATGGCAGACTACACGCTGTCAGTTCAGTTTGCCCCACTCAGGGCGACGGCCTGCTAACAGCATGATCTATGGGCCTGTAATGGAGCATTAAAGCTCCGAGCATGAACCTATAGATCGGCTTTGAGAGTGATGCCACTTTGGCCTGCCCGAGAGACTAGACTGTCAATAGGTACTAGTTTGATCTTTGATGGTGGCACTTGTTGCACCAGTTATGTGTCAGTATTGTATTACAGGAGTCCTTTTCAAATCATCAGCATCGGCCCACCGAGGGAATCTGTGCACTTTCTCTGGGAGACGGGAGATGTTATGCATCACCTTTAACACATTTTTGTGTCTCATTCTCACCCTCTTTCTCTCACACACATACTCACGCACGCACGCACGCACACACACACTTTGCCTCTCTCTCACACACACATATACACACTTTCCCTCTTGCCCTTTGTCTCACACACATACACAATGACTCATAGACACACACACACACATACACACTCTTTCACTCACTCCTCACGCTGAAGTCCGTTCGTTTTGTCTCACACGGGCGTGACTCATTTCTCCCTCCTCCCATCTGAAATCCAACGAGGAGAGACGGGCAAGGATGAATGAGGGCTGGAGGCCTTCACAAAGGCCCGAATGGGCACCATGGCATAGGCGTCACGGGGAGCCGACTACACAGTCTGGCTCCATGAATGCCAGTCGCGGTTGGCCTAAACAAGAGTGCCAGATCAGGCGCGGGCAGAGAATAACGACGAGGCGGACACTGCAAGAGGCACTGGGTTTTTGCAGTAGACAAGGCACCTCTTTTACATGGGCACTGTTTGTCTTAGTTCTGAATGAATGATGGAACAATGGAACCAAAATCCCGCTGTAGTGAGCAGTGCTGGGAATATGGGACAGGCAAGAAGCAGAGATGGATATGTACACACAATTCATCCATTTTGGCAACTTTGAATGACAGTAAGTAAATGAGACCTTGAAAAATAAGAGATTAAAAAAGGTTAAGTTCATAAAAAATGTTAAAAGAAAAAAGGATTAAAAGGTAGAATGTATTAATTCATGCCGAGAACATAAAAATACTTCACCGCCAGAGTGCATTTTAATCAAGAGTTTGTGTTTCTAAATGTGAAATGGTGGAGAATTTTTTTTTTTTTTTTCAATATTAAGGAAGAGTGACAGAAAGAACATTGCACCTTTCAAAGGCTTTTGAATTACCTTACCTTAAGCCATTCAACTGGTTTGAGTGCAGCCAGTGGCAATGAGCTATTACTGTGTTTTCTTTAGAAAAGTTGTACTAGTTTGGAAAGTTGAAGAAACTCAAACTTGCTGACAGCTGCAACAGCTGAATGAATGCTGACATTAGACTTCCATGGCATCATTCATCCTGCTCAGCCCTCTGCTTTGTTTGCGTGATCAATTTCAAAAAGTCTGAAGTTACGAACCAATTAACAGCAGGTCACAGAGCAGCTCTGTAGAGACTGGTGCTGATTCAAACGTGCTGAAACATTTAATCTGAATGAAAAAGAAAAATTGATGGGCTCAAAATTCTCAACAGAAATCAAGCTTGGTGAACAGAATTTTCTTTCTTTTTTGTTTCAATAGAGGCCTCTTTCAATGAGCTGTTTAGCCAGTTTTTTCTTTGTCTGGGATCTGTGCCAGTGTAGTTCAAAGAAAGTTCAAAAGGTCCTTTAGAAGGTCTTTCCCCCCTTTCAACTTTGAAACAACCGTCTAAAGTGTAGGTACTCTGTTAAGAGGGTGACAAAAAAGGTCTCTCCATAACCTTCAAGTTGTAATGTCTTTCTTACTATGTTAAACTATAAAGGCCCTCATACTTTTTAGAAACTTCTGTTTTTTTTTTAAAGAGCAGTTTTTATTATATTTTTTTACTCAAGCGTGGTAGTGTGGTGCCGTGGTGATTTAGTACTTCTGTTTTGTTATAATATTTAATGTTTTATGGGGCTTTGTGTCTCTTTACGGTTTTCAACAATCATATTGATTTAGCTCTTTTGCACGGCACCCGGTGCAGTATTTAAACTGTGTTGGTTGGCTGCACTTTGATCGAACAGAGCAGTCCTCAGTACAAGGCAGTGGAGGGGCTATTTATTTGTTTATTGCTTTGTGTTGGTGTGATTTTGGTTGTGGTGGTGTTTGGTGGTGTTTGGTTATTTGTCTCATGACTCCAAGGACAGGGGGAATGATTTTCCTCTCCAGTCTTTTTGGACCTCCTGGAGAGAAGGTTGACACTAGGAAGTGGAGTAGATTTGATCTTGGCTGCTTTCAGTCTATCAAATGAGTCTCTTTCTCACACACACATACTCACACACACACACACACACACACACACACACACACACACACACACACATAACACATACACACACAAACTCAGGTGAGGTTTTCTGTGCTTGTTGTCTCTGGCTTACATCAGACAGGCTCATTGTCTCAATCTGAGGCTTTCTATCACTCTCAATTAATCATATGCACCTGTTGTGTGTTTGTGTCTCCATTCCTCAATAATGTGTGTGTGTGTGTGTGTGTGTGTGTGTGTGTGTGTGTGTGTGTGTGTGTGTGTGTGTGTGTGTGTGCGTGCGTGTGCGTGCGTGTGTGCGCGTGTGCACGTGTGTGTGTGTTTGTCCCCTATAGGGCAGCAGGTTCTGGGTCTGGTGGAGAACCAGAGTGACTGGTACTTGGGGAATCTCTGGAAGAACCATCGGCCGTGGCCAGCCCTGGGCAGAGGCTTCAACACAGGTCAGTCAGAAGCACTCCTGCCCACCTTTATCATAGAGAATGGGCAGTGAATACTTTGTATTGCACCATTACAAACAGGCAGTGATGTGTGTGTGTGCGTGCGTGTGTGCGTGCATGTGTGTGTGTGCGTGTGTGTGTGTGCATGTGTGTGTGCGTGCTCTCCTCTTTTCTACGGCACTGCAAAATGCTGTGAATTAGATAGGAGTAGACAGATAGGATACTTGAAAAACATTTCCTGAAGAACCAAGCTTTTGTTTTTTGACACGGTGTGAGTGTGTACAGCTGGCTGTGGAGCAGGATTGCTTAAAGCCCTTGATTAGTCTGGCTTGTGCTTGAAATGCCATGAAGATTGACACTAATCACGGTGTTGACTGTAGCAGCACACAAACAGCTCCTAGCCCTTGGCTGATGAGGTGGGGTTGCAGCTTGTTGACTTGGAATGAGTGTGGAGGCCACTGTCAATATGACAAAAAAAAGTTGAGATTTTTCACTGTTTAAAAATAGCAGATGACCTATTTCTTCTGCCATTAATAAACCACTCTGAACATTCACAGTAAAAATATCGACAACCAACAATCAGATGGACAATTGAGACATACATACAGGAGACAGATTGGCTGGATGTTGTCAGAGAGGTGAAAACGTTCCTTGGTCTCGACGTGTTTTATGTAGTGATGTTTCGGCAATTCAAATTACTGTGGTAGCAGCCTTTGCCTTTGTCATGACAAATGAATGTCTGTATGGCAGGGAAGTTAACTAATTCCAAGTTTGGACTGTCGTCCATTTTGATCCAGATAAAGGAAAAAAAAAACTTCAAGGTAACAAAAAGGAACGATGAGCCATGTTGGGACAACAAAACGATGACACTGAGGAAGAGAGAAAGCAATCTGGCAAGGCCATTTGTGGATTGTGTGTGAGGTGAAATCATCAGTCTGCCCATTGATTAAAGTCGGAGGCATCGGCGGTGGTGGTGGTGGCTGTACCCCTCACGTCTCCACGCAGGCCTCAGGACCCCTGCGGGAACCCATCTATGACTGATGCATTAGTGGAGGGCACTTACAGATAGCTCAGGCAAACCTGCAGATGGGTTTGTATTGTGTGTGTGTGTGTGTGTGTGTGTGTGTGTGTGTGTGTTTGTTTGTTTGTTTGTTTGTCAGGCGGCAACAGATGGCACACAGCGGGACTAGTGAGACAATTTCGTCTGTTTCAACAAATAATTCTGAAGTGAGGAACCTGAAGTGTTTTTGGTTCTGTTTGTGTTTTGTTTGGAAGAGCCTGGGGTTTTGTCATTCTTCCTCGCTTTCTTTGTGTAATTTCTTATCGAAGAAGAAGTTAAAAAACTTCTATTTTTCATGGCTTAAGGGGTTACCAACGTTTTTTTGTTTTTTTTCCCCCAACCCTTATCCAGCCAAGCACAACCGTGACACTTCCCTTTTTTCATTCAGACCTCATTGTCAAGACGCGCTCCTCCTCCCTTGCGCATAACCCCAGTGACCGAGGCCACAAAGCAGCCATGGCAAGAGCCCCGCGAAAGATGTCGAGAAACCAATCATCACCAAGGTCAATTAGCCTTGAGCGCTCTGTGGTCACTGTTGAGCCAGCATGAACTGCGAGGGGGCAGCAGAAATCACTCAGTGGCAGTCATTAGTGTTGTCTCCAGCCCACAGAGATCTGCGTGCCTGCCATAGTGCTCACCACAAGCAATCCATTATGGGTTTTTTTTCTGAACGGCAAACAGCTTGGACATGATGTTGGTATTAAAACGCTGTAACACTGTGTGTGTTTGTGTGTGTGTGTGTGTGCGTGTTTGTTTGTTTGAATGTGTGGTGGATCTATTTGATATGTAGGCCTACCGTTCCATGTCTTAAGGACTGATTGATGATATTTTCAAGGTCTGGATTGCGAAAAGGTCATCGGTGCTATACTACAGCGTTTCCATATTAATGCTGATGCACTTGTGTGAATGTTTGTTTGTGTGTGTGTGTGTGTGTGTGTTTGTGTCCAGGTGTGATACTGCTCCTTCTGGACCGCTTGAGGAAGCTCAGATGGGAACAGATGTGGAGGCTGACCGCAGAGAGAGAACTAATGAGTATGCTGTCCACCTCACTTGCAGATCAGGTAAAAACACAAACAACAACAACAACAAAAAAATCAGGACTCGCACACACACACACACACACACACACACACACACACACACACACAGACACACTAAATGGATAATTCTGTTCACCACACTGGTAAACTAAATGTCAAACAAGCACTGAGAAGCACACACACAAACTGTCAGTTTCTCTCACTTACATAACTATACCTGTGCAAGCACACACATACATGTGAAAACACACGTGCGCGCTTGCACACGCACACACTCACACACATACACGCATACACACACATTCAAAACCATCAACCCTTCTTGGAGAACTGCAGTTTCAGTTTTAAGGAAACACACACACAAACAGTGTTGTTAACAGATTCATAACATTCTGATATTCATCATGTACAGTGTACATATACTGGCCCTACATTGATAAATAGAATGTTAAGAAGTTGGGTCATACGGTCAGTGTGATGGGGTGTGTTACCATGTCATATTAGTGCTTATGACCCCCCCCAAAAACACACACACACACACACAGTTTACTCTGTGTATTCACTCTCAGATAGTGTGTCTGATTGACACTCAGTGATTGCCATTACTGTAGATTACCCCATCCTGTGCTCCCAAAAAGTGTTTTAATACTTGCAATTTAGCAATGCATGCCGTGTAATTAATGGATCCCAGCTGAATGTGTTAGATTCCATTTTGTGGGTTATTAGGAGAGATTAGCATTTGATTGGCTAATGATACACAATTCGTAAATGCCTGTGAAAATCTTAATTTTCATTTTTTTTCCCTCTCGTCATTTTATGCTCTTTTTCTGCAGTGCTGAATATTTCAACTCTGCTGATACACAGGGACACAGATGAACACTCTCTTGTGCTCTTTCAAATGCCACGCACTCACACGAGCATACACACACACGGAAACCTTTTGTCAAAAAGTGGAATTTTTTGGGAGTAGTTTACACTTCTTTATTTATTCGAAGTGCATCAAGCATCCAACTTCCTCTTTAGAGTATTGAATGGTAGCCTCACTTTGGTCAGGTTCCGGATAGATCTCTCAGACCAGTGAGTTCAAATAGTTACTGGTTCCTCTAACAAGGTTGCAGTGTTGCAAGTCACTTTTGGTGTTTCTTTTGGACCGTTCAAAGAAGGAGAGAATCCTATCTCCCGTCAAAGTGATCCCGTCAAAGGAGGATTGGGTTTGATTGACAGATGATGGACTTTGGGTATGCAGGCTAGCATTGGAAAGCACCTCAGAACCTGCGGGTCAGAAATAGTGATCTGATGTAACCCAGATGCAATCTCTCTCTCTCTCTTTTTCTCTGTCCGGCTCGGGGCTTGCAGGACATCTTCAATGCGGTGATCAAACAGAACCCCTTCCTGGTGCACCAGCTGCCCTGCTTCTGGAACGTTCAGCTGTCGGATCACACCCGCTCCGAGAAGTGCTACAAAGATGTGGCAGACCTCAAGGTATAAAAAAAAAATATCAAGGGAGAAAAAGGTGTTCATGCATGTTATAATGTGTGTGTGTATGTGTGTGTGTGTGTGTGTGTGTGTGTGTGTGTGTGTCAGAGAAGTGAAAGAGAAAGGGAAGTGAAATGAAGTTGCTTGAGAAAGTGCGAGAGAAATTGTAAGAGCAAGACAGAATATGTGTGTAAGGTGTGGAAAGAGGATGAGCACTGAAAGGTGTGTGTGTGTGTGTGTGTGTGTGTGTGTGTGTGTGTGTGTGTGTGTGTGTGTCTGTGTCCGTCTGAATGTCTGTGTGCACGGCAGAGTGTATTTGTCTGAACAGATGAAGACAGGGAGGAGGTGATGAGGTGGTAGTGTTTTGCATCACTGTCTTCAGCTCCATACGCTCCATACGTGTCCGCATATGAATGTGTAACTCAGTGGTGTGCGTATATCTGTGTGTGTGTATGTGTGTGTGTGCGCGTGTGTGTGTGCTTATGTACAGTGCTACAGAAATCTCCTTCCTGCCTCCTCTCCTTCACACATCTCTTCCTCCTGTCTCTTGGTTGCTCCTGCTCCTCAAAAACTCTTCAGTTTCCTGTCTCTTTTGATTTATGTCTCTCTCAGTCTCACCAACGCTATGGTTTTATAGCAACTCAACTGAGACTTCACCAATATATGTTTATATCCACTTCTCGTTTTACTTGCAATACTTTCAGGTGATCCATTGGAACTCTCCCAAGAAGCTGCGCGTGAAGAACAAGCATGTGGAATTCTTCCGGAATCTCTACCTGACGTTCTTGGAGTACGACGGGAACCTGCTGAGGCGGGAGCTCTTCGGCTGCCCCAGCGAGACGGACCACAACAGCGAGAACGTAGGTGGTGCCGCAAACCTCCGAGTCCCTAACATCGGCATGCGTGGTCGGAATCACTTTTGCGGAATAATCTTTGCGTTGGTGCTTTGTTGCGTTGTTGCTGTTTAATCAAATAGCGTCTCACTCTGGTAGATAATCTACTGGATCTTTTGAGCACAGCACAGAGGTAAACAAATCTCAGAAATGGAAAATGACTCATCTCAGAGGATAGTGTGTTTCTTTTACTCATGCAAGCGGTTGTAGGATACTGTAGCACACAAACACGCACCACACCACATGACACACTCACACTCTCACTCTCACAGTGCTTTCTGCTGAGCTTGATTAATAAAACATATTTTATAAAATGCTGTAGACCCAGAACTTCTCTGCCGAAAGCAGTGTGACTATAAGATCACTGTGACCAAGAGAGACTGAAAGAGACAGAGAAAGAGAGGGAGGGAGTGAGACTAGAAAATCATTTAACTGAGATCATAATCACCCCATGCTTTTGGGGAATGGGAGCATTTAAACATGGTGTCTAATCATAGAATAATTCATGACACAGATTTGCCTGGCCCTATTTTTTTTTGGACAGAGAGTGAATGGGCAAAGGGGGCTGGGGCTAGAGGAACGTGGCTGAGACATTGAATTGTTGTCTGTGTCACAGACCTTTATCTAGTCCATCTCGATGGCCTCGATCAAGTCTGAGATATTTGCCCGGCAGACAATACAAGTGCTGGGGGGGAGGTGGGAAAAAAAATCCAGTTATCTCTCTACCAGAAATCCAATGAAACTTCTCAAAGTCATGCAAAGAATGAGTAGAGTCTGGAGCATGGCGAGGTATGTTCAGGGATGCATGTGTATCAGTGAAATCCAATTGTAGGAGCTAATGTGTGAATAGCGCAGCCGCACTTCAAAGGAACTGGTGATTCGACCAGATAACCAGGGGAAGAGGGGTGGTGGAGCTCTTATACCGGCAAATGACTTTGATTATTGAGGCAGTTCCAGAATTGCGCTTCTTCGCTTTCTTTCTCCGCTCTCTCGCTTTTCTCTCTCTCTCACTTTCGCTCTCTCTCTCCTTTCTTACTTAGTGGAGATTGATCATTCCCAAATGTATGCATGTAAATAAGAGAGGTTCAGCTACATCTGCCAAATCATTGCCAGCCACAGTTTCCAGCACTCAGCAGAATTACACCGTGCAAGTTGGAGTTGAAATCCAATTTTGAGAAATAGCGTGCATATTTTCTTTTCCTCCTTCCCTCTGCTGATCTGGTCCGCCGTCATTAAAGACTCCGCAGCGAGACCTTATTTTTGTGCGGAGCTGCCTGCCAGAGGGTCCTAACTGCATTTTGGGTTTTGCTTTTAATACAGCAGGGGAAATGAACAGGGCTGCTGGAGGAGCTGAAGAGTGTGGAGATAGCACTCATGCTAGGCTAATTAGCATCAGGTGTCTAACTTTGCAGCTGCCACCTGTCAAATGACATTGCTGGAAGACACAGAACACCACTATACCCATATGCGCACATGCGCACGCACACGAACACACACCCACATACACACACATATACTGCACATCCAACACACTTGCCTAGCTCACACTCCCGCTTATGGACACACTTAATAGTATGTGCAGACCATACACGTAAGATAGACTCCCAGTTACTCGCCCACTAACTCACCCCATCTTCTACCTTTGTTGTTCGTGTCAAAACCCACCAGGAGGTCTTCATAACGAAGCAGCCTGGGTGCACAGGCAGATCTGTAGGCTTCTCCTATTTGATGTAGGACAGAGATGGCAAAAGGAAGCATTTGGTCGCTGGTGACTGGCTGAGGTCCCCTGACACACCTGGGAAATATTGCTTTAATAGTTTTTTGGCACAGCACAACCTGTGCAAACATAGACTGCTTTTGGCAACTCCTGCCAAGGAGAGAGTTTGTGCCCAACCACTTCTTGGAAGGAAACTTTTAGCAGTTTGGCAGCACCTTAGGTAGAGAGAAAGAAAAAAAAGACATAATAATTAAAAAATTAAATGAAGTAGGCAAAGTTGAGGAGGAATTATGACAGAATGACTCAGCGTTCTTTTACACATGGGTGGAGTTTTTCTGCTGTCCTGCTGTATAAACGGCACGTCATCTCAAGCACTCTTAATTAATCAAATTACTCTTGCTTTGACATTTTCCAAGAGGAGTTTTTCTTTTCTTTTTTTTTTCTTCGCACTCTCTCCCTCTCCCTTGTCTCTCTCTCACTTTCTCCATCTTTTTTTTTGTCTCCCTGCACCCAATCAATTAAACGTGTCCTTAACTCTGAAAATACTCTGCTCAGTCAATTTCTTCAGAGTTGCAGGAGCTATTTAAATCTCATTAATGAAATGATCAGGCTAATGAAGTCGCTCAGGATTTGGCCCGAACCAAAGACTGTGTGTCCTCACCTTAGGGCGTGTGGAGA
Organism: Tenualosa ilisha; assembly: GCA_015244755.2. Classification (NCBI taxonomy): domain Eukaryota; kingdom Metazoa; phylum Chordata; class Actinopteri; order Clupeiformes; family Clupeidae; genus Tenualosa; species Tenualosa ilisha. The sequence goes on from PYXC01001083.1 coordinate 1,275,378, forward strand.
CTTCTCAGAACACACACACACACACACACACACCACCATCTCTATCCCAGTCATAACAAGCTGGATGAAATGATTCAGAGGCATGTACTTTGAGCCCTTGGGTCATCATGAGGTCCAGAACACATGCTCAAATCCCTGTCATAATATATAATAGATGAAGGAGATGTAGTGTCCTATAGTTTGATCAGTGGCTTGTAGTGGAGAGAGGCTGGGACTGTCACATATGACGCTTAGATGCTTAGTTATTTGGGGGTGGGAGTTGGTATGCTGCATGCAGGAGGAGGGGGTATTTTTATATTAACATTTGACTGAAAATTTTTGAACACCATTGGGAGGAGAAAGACTCCCATGTGTCACGAATCATGAAGTTTCTGATATTTTATGTAAGCGTTGGGGTGGTACTTTTTGCGTGAACAAAGTTTACTGTAGGTCGGTGTGTGCTCTTCATCAGATTCGCTGTCATGATGTACTCACGCAAGTACAAAAGTGAGAAGTAAAGATGTACTTTACATCTGAAGTGAATTCAGATGCTAAAACCCTCTAAATCTACCTTCATAAATATGCAAAAATTAAGTTGTTTTTGTAATAATTTCCAAGAATTCTCTATCAAAATGCAGTTTGAATGTTATCAAATAAAAACAAATCAAGCCAAAACAATCCAACTGGAGTTGGAATAATAATAAACTTTATTAAAATTTCTGTAAATTCATTGCAGATGAGCTTTTTGTCTTACTTCATACATTCTTCAAATGTATTTTATCGGTAGTTTGAAATCAAACTTTCTAGCAGTTACCTTGTTTTTCATATGCAGACTAAAAGAAGTCTTCTTCTGTGCCACACCATCTATACATGTTTGAAGACAAGAATAAGAGCTGGTTAAGCCTGTTAAAATACCTTGATAATGTTTTTGTCTGTCCTTGCAGGGCAGCTATTACAGGACAAATCCAGTGTGATCCAGTCTGTTGCTTGAGGTTACTGAGTGCTATGTGTAGGAAAAAGAATGAGAACATTTGATAGAACATAGATGGAGTAGCAAACTGGCAGCTAACATTAGCAGAATAGGGCATAGGAAAATGAAATTGAAAGTGAGTTTCTGTACCCCATTCAGTTAGTTTTAGCTTCCAGTCCAATATTTGATATATGTTGTATCTAGTATAATTTTGTATAATTTTCTAGTTCTTTTTCCTGCTGACAGCACTCAGTGACCTTGAACAGCAAGGCTATTAATTGATTCACAGCAGATTTCACTTTTAATCTCTAATAGTTTCAGCTATTTCATGTCCATGTGGGTTTGTTCCCTTCAGCTTCAGAAGACACTGTCAGAGCTGGATGAGGACGACCCGTGCTATGAGTTCCGGCGGGAGCGTTTCACCGTACACCGCACACACCTCTACTTCCTGCACTATGAGTATGAGCCCAGTGCTGACAACACAGACGTCACACTGGTGGCCCAGCTTTCAATGGACAGGTAAGAAACTCATACACACACACACGTTCAAGCCCAGCCCTGACAACACAGACATTACACTGGTGACCCAGCTTTCAGTGGACAGGTAGGAAACTCATGCATATATATACACACACACACACACACACACACACGCACACACGCACACACGCGTACGAGCCCAGCCCTTAAAACACAGATATCACACTGGTGGCCCAGCTTCCAGTGGACAGGTAGGAAACTCTAGTTAGTTGGAAAAACACACACACACACCTAAGTGTGAGTCCAGCAACACCTCCTCAAGGTGGTCTGTATAGGGAAAATAAACACATATACACAACCACACATACGAGACCCAGCATTCCATAGAGAGGTAGGGAAACGCCACATGTTTGCAGGCACACTCATTCATACATAAACACTCTGTTTTGCCCTTTTTGACAGATAGCCCAAAATGTAAATGCATGTACACACACACCAAATCGTTTGGACACATTGTGGTCCTCATGTGCTCACACTGTAGGTACGTACATATACACAAAAACAACAGTTGACAGAACATTTTTATAATACGCTCCCTTCAGATTAACAGTTTACCGAGACAGGGTTGAAGTAACTCAAAGATCTTTAGTTTCCACACTCAGAGAGGAGCTAGGAGTGGTTTTGAATGCGATCTATATTCTCGGCACAGCATTGCAACTCTCCACCCTCTGGTGCCCAAAAATGACATTCCAAAGCTCTTAGGCGGAAAAACAAAAGGCAGCCGTCACCTGTGACACCCAGATAGACATGCAAGAGCAGCGACGCACTGGAGTGATGCCTCCGTTTCTCTCTCTCTCTCTCTCCTCCGCAACTCTCACCCTGCGAATTTCTCTTGGGTGTCACCGTTGCCCTTGGACCGCCCTTACTGTTTGAACGGTAAATCATGCTACGGGTCTTATTTGCCCAGAATGCCAAGTGGGCGGCACAAGTCGCCTGACCTAATTTGGTCTCCCTGCTCTCTGATGGTGGGAGGAAAAAAACATTTGTCCTTTGTGTTTGACAATAACCGCAAACTTGGGTCTTCCAATATGGAACTGCACGGAGACAATGTCAGGCAAGCGATAACTACTTTATTTATTTACACTGACTGTACAAAATGGGTTTTATTGTCTCAGTTAATTAACAGTGTAAGCAAATTTTTCCTTTGAATAAACCAGAGACGTTCTTACAGGCAACTAAATGAGATGCAATGATATTCAAGCTCTGGGCCAAACACAATTAAAACGAAGGCAGCTTCATCATCAGCCTCGTAAAGAAAAAAAAAGAAAGAAATGTTGACGATACAATAACAGATAGCTGCTGGCAGCAAATCAATCTCCGAAGTTTTTTCCTTTTTTTCTTGGAAAAAAAGCAATGATTTTGGGTCAAAGCTTTCAAACTCTGTTGTATGTGTGAAAACGCAGGATTGGAAGTACAATGTTGGCACAGCCTTGTGATAATAAAATCTGGGAGGGCAGTGAGAGCGAGATACTTTACAGCCTTCACTCATACTTGGCATTCATCGCCTCATCCCTCTTTACCTTCAAACGAAAGAGGCTGACCCTCATTAGATGTCTGTGTGCTCTGATAGGTCAGTCGTTGACCTCTCGCTTCAGAGGCCTCCAATCAAGGAAAGGTCAGGTGTCGCGGGTCTATAGGCCATTTATTGATGAACATTAATGAAATCAGATTCTGAAACGATGAGTTGAAATGAACATGATGAAGCTGATAGTCACACTTGTGCACTTTCTGTCTTCTCTTGAATGATAATTTACATTTCCTCTGCATATTTTGTCTTGAGTGAAACATTATGCAGAAGAATTTTAATGGTAAACAATGTCTGTGTTTTTGCATGTGAAATTAAGATGGATGTCCTCTGATTTACATGATGCAACCCCCCATTGTGCGCACTGAAACAACTAGATTGATAGTGTTAGGGGGTGTTTCTGACATCTTAAGAAATCCCCATAACAGGTGAAAATGCAAATCCAAGCATCTGGAAGTTTCAGAAAAGGGACAGAAAGCAGTTATTTGCAATCGCAATTGTGATGCTTTCACAGTCCTCACACAGCCTGCGGTGTTTGTCCCAGATTTTTTTTAGCCACTCATGCATGGCTGTGGTATCCTGCATTTTATTGTATTGTATGAATTTGGCTTGGCTGTTGATTGACCACTGTGGGAAGTACTCAGTCAGTTGCACAAGGAATTTAACACAGTTCCTGTGTACAAAGTAACTGAAACATTGAAGGCATCATTGTTTTAGAGCAGGTTTTTAAGCAGTGCTGCCTGCAGTGATGTTTTGAGGCTCCCACACTGAAGCACATGTGGGTTAGTTCTCCTCCAGAGTTGTTTCTTTATAGAAAAGCAGCTGCTATTGTTTGCTTTAAAAAAATAAACATTGCTGCATAATGGAGAATCATTGGCGTTTCCCTTTAAGAAGCATTCCCCAGCCTCTCTCTCTATATACCACCAGCAGTGAGATTCATTTAGACTAAAACCCAGATATTGACCTCCATCTGTGAAGAACACCTTCAACCAGGAAGTGTAAGCTGGGAGTTCATCGCCCGGCTGTTTATATGCTAATCTGGCCCGTTTTGTGTTTTTTACATTCAAGAAGGGCATCTGTGCTATTAGAAGCAAATAGCTGATCAACACCGCAACATGCCATGTGTCGGGCTGTGGGAGTGAGGGTCTCCGAGGTGATTTAGGGATGGAGTGATCATTGTTTCTATAGCAGCTCTCCAGCTTCATAGCTCCCTCCTAGTAGTGCTCTGTTCATTTCGTTTGACTCACTCAAGGTTATTTGGGAAAACGTATGTAAATGAAATTCAGTCTCTTGTTGAATTTCATGTCAAACAAGAGAGAAGTTAGTTGGACTTGCGCAAGCTATAGCTATCATTTGAGCTATTGAATGTTTGCTTTGTCTGTGGTGAGGTTTCTGACAGTGCTGTCAATTTCTTTCGGTAGGATGAGGATTTCACTACCCTTTTTTTTGGTGGGGGATGCGGAGCATTCTTCTAATAAACATCTCCTTGTTTGCCTGAGATGTTAAAAGCTCTGGCTGCGCTGTGCTAATTGCTAAATGGACCGAAGGTGTTGATTTTTGAGAGTTGAGAGCCCACATCCATTTGCTATGTAGACAGTAATGGTAATTTGGTAATGGTAATTTTCTGAACCCCCTAGATACTTATAGAGGGAGAGGAAGAGAGAGAGAGATTGAGGTTGAGCGATTGAGTGTCTTTTAGAGAGTGCTAGTGTGTGTGTGAGAGAGAGTGTATGTGTGTGTGAGAGAGAGAGGTGGGGAGCGGGCGTGCTAGCTTTAATCCTTTTTGAGTAGCTGCTAGAATACAGTAGCGGTCAGGAGGAGGCATGCACAAGCACAGCTCCAGGAGGCTCTGCAAAAATCCTCCTCCGAGGCTCAGTGACGAAGCCACTACACACACACCACTGCACTCGTAAATATACATCAGGGCATAAGAGCACACGCCGTTCTCCTCAACGTGTCATTGAATGGGATGGCTATTCCGCCAGCCCACAACATTGATTTTTAGATTTCAGATGTCAGGCCTGGCTACAGCCCCTTGCCTGGTTGTTTCATTTCTAACCGCGCTGACCGATAAACTGCCGTGTCGCTGACAGGAATCCGTGCTCTTTGATGAGCGCAAATTGAGATTACAGTGATGGCGGTGGGGGGTTGGTGAGGGGTGGATGTTGCTAGGGGATTGAAGAGGTATCGATCCTCCACCCTAATCTCCAGCAGATGGAAGCTGTGATCAGCAATAAACAGTGGACACTTCAGCCTCTTGTTTGGCTTGCCGTGGCTCAGGCGAAACCCTTCGGGCTGCAGGTCCGCTGTGTGGATCCCATTAAACACACGGCCAGAGCGCTGGGTTTCATATTGGGTTGATAAGGTCAGTGCCAGAGGAGGCCAGACAGCCTCCCTCACATTGATAAGGGCGGCAAGGGTAGGAAGAGGATCGACTGGCGAGGCTCCAGCAGAGCTGGACGTGGCTGCTTATCACCAGATGTTTCCAATGCTGTCTGATGAATGTTAGTGGCTGAATCTAGGCCCAAAGCCCTGACCCCTCAAAGATTTCACTAGCCATGAATCAACATGGTGATTGACTAATTCATGTCAGTTAAGCCTTTGAAGGTTCAGGGTTTAGGAGTTGCGGTGGAACACTTGGATTCAGGCAGTGTGTGTGTGTGTGTGTGTGTGTGTGTGTGTGAAGTATTCGTCTGCCCCACACAGCTGAGATGACCTGATTTTGTTGTCAGTGACTCCCTTACTCGGAGATAGTGAAAGTGCTTTGTCTCCTGCTCTCTGCTCACCAGTCGAGTCCATTCGCTCACAGGTGGTAAATGTTAAACATAATTCTATTTGTTTACATGCCTAAGTGACTTATAATAGTCTGTATTTCTAATGGAGTGTAAATTTTGCTTTGGTAATGGTTGTGCATCCCAGTACGCCTCCAGACCTCTGTGCCACAGTCGATAATGGATGAAGAGGTCATTAAAATGTTAATGGCTCCTGTTTTTTAAATTGTCAATAGTGACATTGGTTGTTAATCGGAGCACTGGTGCAAAACTGGTCTGTGTTGCACAGTAATAGATCAGGAGGCCTACAGGACAGTAATGCAGATGGAGGTAATAGTAGTAGCAGTTGCAGTAGTGATAATGAAGCTTAAACTCTTCTGTATTTTCAGCAATTGAATTGAGTTGGGGTGTGCTTGAAGGAGGTGCATTACACAGTGCAACATTTTAGGTGCCGATGCTTGCTTTTAATAGTGCCCTTGATATTTGGTGAGGTGGTGTGTTTGTGTGTCTGTGTACCTGTGTGTCTATGTGCCTGTGTGTGTGTGTGTATACATGTGGTCCATATAAGTCGTCTTCTGTTTTTGTGTGTGTATGTGTGTGTGTTTCTCTCTGTGCCTATGTGTATGTGTGTGTAAGACAGAGCAGAGTGCATGCCCATGGGTACTTACCTGTGTTTATTTGTTTTTCTGTGTGTGTGTGTGTGTGTGTGTGTGTGTGTGTATGTGTGTGCATACTGGTGCTATAGGCTGCAGATGCTGGAGGCCATCTGTAAGCACTGGGAGGGCCCCATCAGTCTGGCTCTCTACCTGTCGGATGCCGAGGCCCAGCAGTTCCTGCGCTACGCCCAGGGCTCAGAAGTGCTGATGAGCAGGAGCAACGTGGGATACCACATCGTCTACAAGGAGGGCCAGTTCTACCCTGTCAATCTGCTGCGCAACGTTGCCATGAGGCAGGTCAACACGCCCTACATGTTCCTGTCCGACATAGACTTCCTGCCCATGTACGGCCTCTACGAGTACCTCAGGTCAGTGCCACTGGCCCAATCCCGGATTCAGAATGCTGAGCACAAACCTTTTGAATTTTTTTTCAAATGTAAGCCTTTGATATTGTTCAAAAGGTAAGCACACCTCTCTTGCTTTTTGTTCTCATTTTTTCTTTTTTCTGTTTAGGGATTATCTTTTCTTGAAAACAAGGTTGAGAGTTTTTTTTTTTAAGTTTTGAAGCTTTTATACTATTGATGTATTTAGACTGTTAGATCTTTTCTGGATGGAGGGATCTTTTTTGTATTTAGACTGTTAGATCTTTTCTGGGTAGGGGGATTCCAGTTGGTCTGCCAGAATGTTCTGAGTGAAGTGCTCAGTGTGCCCTCTCTGTTCGTGCTCTCAGGAAGTCTGTGGTGCAGTTAGACATGGCCAGCACCAAGAAGGCTCTGGTGGTGCCGGCATTCGAGACACTCCGTTACCGCCTGTCCTTCCCCAAATCCAAAGCTGAGCTGCTGTCCCAGCTGGACATGGGAACTCTCTTCACCTTCAGGTAAAAAGGCACATCTCTCTTTCTGTCCCTTTCCATTCCACCGTCTCTCTCTCTCTCTTCTTCCTTCCTTCCCCCTCACATCTGTTCTGTGTGACTCTTATCACACATCTGCCACTGTACATGAATACCCATACCAAGGATAGTTAGACAAAAGCTTGAATGGAGGCTCCAAAGACTGCTGGAAGAGAACTCTTCAGGGCCATCCACTGCGTGAGGTGGAGGAGAAATTAAAAATATTAAAAAGTTCTCAAAAAGCTTCAATGGCAACTTTTTTTTTCTCAGTAGTCCGTTGACATCATGTCCACAAGAAGTAGAACTTGTTCCGAAGAATTCCAAAGGGTCCCTGTAAAAGATGTTTGTAATAATGAGTGTCTTTCCTCTTATTTAGGGGTAAGGGCAAGCTAAGGCAATGCAATATTCTTTAGCCATCCAGTGGATTCCTTATTTAAAACTCTAATCATTTCCTGTCTGTGTTATCCCGCAGTGTAAGTGTAGTGCCAAGCTTTGCCTTAAGGGAAAAAAACATTTAATTAAATCGTCATTTTAGAACTCGCTTTATAAAATGCATAAATCTCTGAGGTGTTTCAGTAGTAGCTCAACTTTGTCAAGCCGTGTGCACGAACTCATAGTTAGCTTTTGCAGCCAAAATTAGGTTAGAAAGAGGTCATCAACATCATCATCATCATCATTGTACCATCATAGCCGCTATGCAGAAACTTAAGCTTTATACTAAACCTCATTGCTGATCTCAAATAAGGACAATGTCAGTCTCACAATGCTGTGCTTCTTCACTAAGTGAAATCAGTGTAGGCTACCTTATGCAGATGGTAAGGCTTCACCTGTTAACTCTTTGGGTGATGTCGATATGAGCTAGTTCATCTCCGAAGCTAATTATACATGTTTGGTTGTTTGGGTGATGTTGGTATCAGCTGGTATTTATCTCGTCTTAGGTACCATGTGTGGACTAAAGGCCATGCTCCCACCAACTTTGCCAAATGGCGGACGGCCACCACGCCCTATCGGGTGCAGTGGGAGGCGGACTTTGAGCCCTATGTGATGGTGAGGAGGGATGCCCCAGAGTACGACCGCAGATTCGTGGGCTTCGGCTGGAACAAGGTGGCCCACATCATGGAGCTGGACGCCCAGGTAAAGTACTGTACTGTTTGCCAGTTGATGCTCCAGGCATTACTCTCTTTTCATCGCATTGTTTGGAGACATTGCCTAGAAAGATTCTCAATTGCAGAACTGGACAGGATGATAATAATGTGGAAAAGATAACGTGGAATTACCGATGATCTTGCATATAAATGAAAATGACTGTGCTGAGCTGCATGTTACCATGTAAAATCTCTACATTTGTTCCCTGAGTTGTTCAATAATATTCTGTCATCCAGGGGTTTAATCTTAATTTGCCCAAAGTCGTTGTAGAAGTTTTAGAGATCCAGCTTATTCTAAATATCCACATCTTCTGTCCCTCAGGAGTACGAGTTCATTGTCCTGCCAAACGCCTACATGATCCACATGCCTCATGCGCCCAGTTTCGACATCACCAAGTTCCGCTCCAACAAGCAGTACCGCGTCTGCCTCAAGACTCTCAAGGAGGAGTTCCAGCAGAACATGTCCCGTCGCTACGGTTTCGCCGCTCTCAAGTACATGACGGCCGAGAACAACAGCTAACCCATCTGTCCATCAAAACAAACCTCTCCACAGCCCACAGAGCCTTTGGCAAAGGGAGGAAAGTCGTCCCTTAGAGATGGAGTCCCTACCCATAATTCTCATTGGCCAGCGGAAGCACCAGACTGACCTCCACACGTCCCAGTCTCCAGTAAGGAGAAGCCAGTGGGGCTCTTCTGGGGGCCCTATGCTCTGGACCGTGGAGACCGGAGGAGAGGGAGAGTGCAATCCGTCCTCACCAAAAATGGTGTTGTCACAGAGATAGAGGGTTATTGAATGTGTCCTCTCAAAAATATTGGTGGTCTTTTGTGTGTGTGTGTGTGTGTGTGTGAGTGTCTGTCTGTGTCTTTTTTTTTTTTTTTTTTTTTTTTTTTTTTTTTTTAAGATATATCTTTTGGTGGTCAAGTCGGTGAAGGGAGCGGGAACTTGCTCACTGGACTATCATTTATTTACTGAAGGGGGTCTACAGTGGCAGGGATAAGAAAGGTGCTGGTGGGATGTGTGTATGTTTGGAGGGGTGGTGAGGGCATTGAGGAGAGATGACAGTCGGTGACGGATGATGGTTGTTCCAGATCGCGGCCACTCTCGGTGTGTCTGTGACCGCGAGGCCGGCACCACTGTGCAGACACCCAGCTGTTATTTGTTGGGATAAATGCAACTATGCCTTGAAGAGAATACCTGGCTCCCACTAATGGAGAGCTCAGACGGAAGCCTTGAAAAGTCATTTTGCGCTTCTGTGTGTGTGTGTGTGTGTGAGTGAGAGTGTGTATGTGTGTGTGTGTGTGAGAAATGAGAGCGAAAAAAAAGTGCCGGTGCTCATTCATCTGGGCAATTTTCTGCTGCATTATTTCTTCACGCGGCCGCGAACGCAATTCCGAACATATGAGTGCAACAGAACCATTTATTTGACGGGTGGCCCAGGGTAAACAGAAAGAGAGAGAGGAAAAGAAAGAGAGAAGAAAATGGACGACAACGAAATGAGAGGCAGAAGCATGTGCCGACAGAATGATATTGCAAGAAGACCCAGCCAGACAGGAGTGGACATAATTAGGTTGGGGGAAATGGGCTACGGTCTCTGAAAGCGTCTGACAGATCCTGCACTGCTCTTTCCAAAACCCTCCTGGCCATCTTCAATTCATTTTTTGGGTCTCCTGTCCCGTGTTTTCTACAAGGACCAGGCATGAGATCAAACAAAACAAACAGATGAAAAAAAACTCACACCTTGATATCTGACTTTCTTATGCTAAAAGTGTGGCTTATTTTGCGTGTTAATTTTAGCTTTTGTTTTATGATTGTATTATGATTTCCCAGCAGCATGAACACATCATGCGGACAATCTTAGAACGTATCAGACACTTTTAGCATTGTTATGTATTGTTATATATTTCCATGTTTACAGGTCTATCTCTTGAAAGCGGAAAATAAATGTAAACAAAACTGCACTATCAACACTGCACTAGTGTTGTGGTAGAGTGAGGTGGTGAGATGGCAGCATATATTGTTGAAGGGAATGTAAAGAAGTGCAGTATTAGTATTGTTACAGGTCTGTTAATTGCGAGTGAAATGTAATACACAAAGTTCACCAGAAGGTATTGCCACTTTGTGTTGGACCTTGTGTGTGATTGGTCTTGTGCTGCCTTTCCTCCACAACTTAAAAAGCCATTTGGTCTGGAGAGCACCCTAGATGAGCAAGCCTTTTTTCAGGGGTCTTAGGATTTGCCAAGGGGAAAGGGCGCTCTAGCGTTTTGGTGTGTTTGGTGTGTTAGTGTGCCTCCACTCACCTATTATAACAACAAGCAATCACCTGTGCCAGTGGGCAGATTTCCATTTGGCACAGTTAGTGAAACTGTGATGGTGGGCCAGCAGATCATGCTAGGTTACCAGTTCTGTAATTGTGCAGTCGGCCGCCCACTGCCCCCTCTAACTGAATGATGAAATCAGCCAATCAAGAACAGGAGATGAAGGAGAGTGGGAGGCTGAAGACGAATGACTTCAGTTTGCGCTGCTTGGGTTCTCTTTGGAATTTAAAAATAGGCGAATTAATCTGGCTATGATGTCACATTCGGACCGTTTCAATCTTCAGCCTAAACATAAGGTTGTAAATGGATTGTAAAATTGCATTATTTTTCATCAATTAAAGCTGAATACATTCTATTTTAACATCAGAGAATAAGGTACTCCATATACCCATTCTATGACCCCTTTTTAAAAAAAGTTATAGGAGCCACTGCCACTGACTTCCTAAAGGCAGTTTGTTGTTGGCCTTGGCCAGTTCATGTAATAACCCAGCCTGTTGATGACAAGATGTGCTGTGTTTTGTCTAGTACATTGTCTGCCATAGTTGTCTTGGAGGTAACCAGCAGTCAGTATGTGCAAACATACCAGGGCGAAGTTTCCTGAAAGTAAGCCTGAGTAATTCACACCCTTTTTCGGCTTTTGGAGCATTCCTGAAAGCATTGTAGGTTAAGAACGTTGTGAAAACACTTGCAGATTTATGTTACCCCGGTGCTCACACTGCAAACATATGTAAGAGCAATCATAGAGGAAATGCATAAGTGCACAGACCCAACACTATCAGAAAACTCAACCCTGGTCAGTTAAACTTGCTAGAAGTTGTGTTTAGAAATAGCAGTGATGTCTGGCTAGTTTTGCAGTCAGAGGCCAAACAGACAGCCACATGTCTTCCCAGGCATGAGTTACATAATATTAATGGCAGGTCTATATGGGTTAACATGTCAGAGTCAGCAGTGTTATGGACAGGTGTGTCAAAATGTTCTTTTGGGCGTTCTTTTGTGTGTGTGTGTGTGTGTGTGTGTGTGTGTGTGTGTATTTTGAGCACGCCAATGGGTGCAATGTTTAGCCCTTGTTTATGTCCAAGAATGAAATACTTGAAATTATGAAGTCATTCTGAAGGCACTGCTCTTCTAATTTGACTGCATTTTTTTCCCCCATTTGATAGCATTTTTGGGGTTGCATAGAACACAATGAAATATTTAGAACCCCCTATTGTTTCATTGTGCCTTTATAATTGCCTGATTAATATTTGTTTGGAAAAAAAAACGTTCAATTTATAGACAATTACATATTGCAGCCATGATGTAGAGGGTGGTAAATTTGTGTGTGTGTGTGTGTGTTTATAAATGGGCTTTGACTACAGGGAATGGGATGTGTGTGCGAGTGAGTGTGAGTGTGTGTGCTGTTTGTGTAAACAGCACTGACAGATATGCTGCTACCTGAATTAAAAACAAGATCGAAATAAGCCTTGCTGCATCACTTTTTGTTTTGTGTCCAGAACTGAAAACATACCAGCGGGACTCAGGACTCGCATATCTCTAAGGAGTTCAGAAAGTTTAGGCAGTGTCGGGTAATACCAGGTTCCAGAGTGCAGCTTTCTTTAATCTTACATCCCAGTATACTGCATCAGAGATGGATACGTGTGCAGGTCATACTCCCTACTGTGAGCAGATTATCTTCAAGACCCAAACCCTCCATCATCACTCCCTCAAACAGAAAGCCATTTCTCCCTCATTCATCAGGAAAGCACAATGAGACCAACGAAATAAACATGGAAGTGAAGGGGAACGAAGGCAGGGGGCGGTGGGGGGAGGATCTGCCCATTGTTATTGTTTTAAATAGGCCAGTGTACGATATAACCCCCCTAGAGGGTGTTGAGCAGAACAGCGGGTACTTGGCTTTTCTGCAAGGTAATTACACTGTCATACACAATAGGGCTACAGACACCACCGAGCCTCTCCGAATCCAGATAAGTAAGCAGGATGAGATACTGGGGTTGACGATCGGCAAGCTTGCAAAATGGCTGAATAGTTGCTAATGATGAAGGGACTGTTTCTTTCTGTCTTTGTGTGTATGTCTGTCTGTCCCTCCATCACTGCCATCTCATGTCCCTCAGTCTTAACAGAGGAGAGATGGACAGACATCATTTATCCTATCTGGGGGCTTGTTTAAAAGTTTTATAAGGGAGAGGGGAGTTAAGGGTTCATTAACACAGTTTAAAATTTTATGCATGGACTTAGGCATGATTGTCATTGAATAAGCTGATGTATCAAAACGTAGGCATGGCTATTGTGTCACTGAATTGAGCTGAATGTTTGTTTCAGTTATTAGACAGATCTGGCCCTCCTTACTACAACTTTAATTATGTTAACACACACACATCACATGGTGCGGATCAAAAGATAACAGTATACTCACCCGCAGCACAGATGGGGGTTGGTGGGAGTGCGGGGTGTTAAAGAAGTTGCCAGACACCTGTGATCATTATTTATAGATGTGTGCATGTGTGTGCATAGTGACGTGAGCACTACCAGAAGCTTCACCACGGGCAGTCTACCATGCTGAGACCTCCTCCACCCACTGCAGGCCTAATACCACACTAACTGTTTGCAATCCCAGAGTCAAGGTTTGCAACACTATGTAACAGTTTGACACTTCTTGAAGGTTTTGTAGGTATTCTACTAGTTTTGACATCATCTTTGCTTTCTTTTTTAGCATAAGCTCTTAGATGAAAGACAGGTGTGTGTAATTTGTACCAACCATCCAGGATCATTCACTATGAAGTGAAACACTGCAAAAATTACCTCTACACCTACATGTAATACACTTCTGACAATATTGCTTGTTAGGATGTAAGAGAAACTTCTACCTGTGAAATAATGCCCTCGGTGGTGGTTGCAAGGGTTTACAAGGAGGAGCAGGAAACTGGCATGTTCTACATACTGTGCATTTCAAAATAGTGCTGCTTTAAAATATGTTGTTTCTATTTTGAAACATCCTTCTCCTGTTCCCATGAGTGTAAGTATATTGACTTGAGCCATAAAAAACTAAACGTTTACAGTAGCAACTGTATTGGTGATATGCAAATGTTAGATTAACACCATAAATAGTTCGCTGAATAAATAGGTTTCTGCTTTATCACCAAAGATAGATATCGAGCACGTATATTTGTTGAAAAGGCTTTATTTATTAAAATGAACATATTCCACTTTAACATGAGAAGTCAACCGAGGCATCATAATATAAGGTTTTATTGGAATGACCACCATAAAAAAAAAAAAAAAAAAAAAGCCTGTCAAACAATACGGCTTCCACAATACAAGTAACGAGTGCTTTTAACAATCAACATACACCAGCTAAGTGGAGGAAATCAGGAGGACAGTTGGGGAAGGGGGGGGTTCAAAGCAATGGGGGTCGCTGAGGTTCTCCAAAACTCTCAGGGAACTTGAGGAAAAGCTTGTGCTCGGCAGTCACGCACAGCTCTTGGCGATCAAATAAATGCTTTAATCAAATTAAACTGGCTGTAGATTAAATTAAGCTTTGAAAGTGTATTCTGTATTTTGTTCATCACTGACTAGTCTCCCAGGTGTCGTCTACACCGACGTATTTTGCCAGTCTGCTGTATAAAGTCATGAATCTGTTCAGCAGTACACTTTACACAGAGCACTTTCTCTCTATCCATGGAACACATTCAATCACAGTTTAATCAAGTTGGGAGTTACATCTTGACATATGATAGGTGTTCAGGTGCCACTTCCAAATGCAACACATGTTACAGTGCAGTGGTTAGGCTATTCATTTCAAAGTACAGTGTGACAGAAACACATTTTCATTAAAAATCAATTACAATTCCCATACCAAATAAACACACACACACACATACACTATTGCCATTTACGTTACAAAACCTGAATCATAATATTTGACAGGCCAGCACAATGCTGTAATATTTCCCGGTTCATGGCAAACCCACCTCAGTGAACTTTGTGAGCTCTGTGGACATGTGGGTCTTGACGAAACCCATGATATCCTTGTAGATCTCCCTCAGCCTCTCGAAGTCTCCTCCTGTTGACGGCAGACGCTCAGGGCTGTGGGCACACAATCACAGCCCTGACTATGTGCGATATTCATAAAACCATACACTTCCAACATAATGCATGGTCATCATACACCAAAGGGAATAATTAACCAGAAGTACCAGGTGTGTGTGTGTGTGTTTGTGTGAAATATAATACTGCAGGGTTTTCTATTTCTCCTGTGCCTAGGCTGTGTATTATATGCATATTAACTGCCACTGCCATTTCAAATACAGATTTTTTTTTGTCCCATAAAGCAATGCTATTGGTCATACATAATTAACGTGCAACTATATGACAACATTACATTCATGATGTTCAGTTATTTAGGAAATACTGTTTGTGTTTTCCAACTTGCTCAAAAAACGTTTTGGACATAAGCAGCTTTCATCTGACAGTGATAGGTATGTAAAAATGAGAAAAGTAATATTTGCCAACACGCTGCAGAGAGTCTGTCTGTGTGTGTGTGTGTATGTATGTGTGGCTGTTTGGTTGTCTGTGTGTGTGTGTGTATATGTGTGTGTACAAGTTTCTCAGCAGCTCCTTTTAAACTTAAAGACAGGTGGCTTGAAATCACATTTCGTGCAGAGCCGCACTTGTGCCATCTGAGGGGACAGGAAGGATTATGGGTAGTAGTTGGGATATGGGGGTGGTGTAGGCGTGTGGCAAAGACTAGAGCCACGAATCCCTTGCCTGCACACGTCCTGCTGATTAGCCGTTAGCTTCAGGCACTGTGAGTGCTGAGCAGGGTATTGATCGCTAGGACCCTGCGCTCTGTGTGTGCGTGTGAGTGTGTGTGTGTGTGTGCGAGTGCATGTGAGGAGGACAGGAGGTGCAAGGCTGGCCAAGTTGCTTGCTCCCTGGCCATTTGTTTGGATGGCCAATTAAAATGAGATCCTTGACAAATTAGGGAAGATTCATCTCCTAATGATGCCCCCTCTCGCCCCACGTCACTTCACTTCCACACCACTGTGAATTAGTGATGGGCTTCAGGGAACTTCGGCCTGCTACTTAACTAAGGAGGAGGCCAATTAAAGTTGTGCTTTTTTCCTCGGAAAGCTGTTCTTTTGCTTCTTATGCCTGTGAGAGCGAGAGAGAGAGACACACACACGCAAAGACAGAGACGAGAGAGAGAGAGAGAGAGAGAAAGAAAGAGATTGGGGGAAAGTGATTGTGTCCCGAATTTCGCTTAAAAAAAAAAAAAAAAAAAAAAAAAAAACTTTAACCACAGAATTTCATTAGAATTTCATTAGAATTACGTTAGAATTACGTTAGGTCTCCTTGAAACTGCCACCTGCCTATGTGCAATTGGCAAAAACTGTGACATCAAGTCACATGAATAATTCATTGACCTGGCCTGAGAACACCCTTCTCCTTAAAGGTTCGGTGTGACGTGCGATCGACTACGTATTAAAATCCTTAGCGTAGCAGGAAGTAGCCTTTTAATATGGGCCACTGGGGTACTGGTGCTTACGGCTTCTGCCTCCGTTAGTGCTTTCAATTACAATGACTAATGGGGCTTTTAGGAGGTTACAAGCATTTGAATAATGCAATTACCAACATTTTAAATGGTAGGACATCGTTGCGCTTTTTCAGGCCGTGTTTGCATAGATTGAGTCCGGGAAAGAGAGTTATTGTACAGTATGTGATTATTAGCTCATTTTGAGCTAACAATTGGGAACAGCAGCCCTAAATGTAATTAATTTCTGTGCTTTTTTTTTTATTTGATTCACTGCGAATAAAAATGTCATTTAATGGACCTGCATATTTTGTGTAACTAATTTAATATTCACAACAAGAAATACATTTGGGACAGCCATTTGGCTGGATACTTGAGTTCATGCAAAAAATGTGATTACTTATCAACACATGCTACAGTACATGCAACTAACCCATGCGGTAAAATGTAAATGTTTTTTTGGAAGTCATAATGATCACAGTGCAAGCTGTGTGTGAGTGTGTAGATGTTAGGATAGAGTTAGATTAGTGAGGATTACTTTGCATACAATTGCATGCTAGTATAAATGGCTTCCATGCATAATGGTTATTTCATATGTTGTGTGTGTGTTTGTGTTGGTATAGCAACAAGTGTTGTTTGTGATGTGTGTGTGTGTGTGAGTGTGTATCTATTTATTTAAGTAAGCATTTGGGTGTTGGTGTATAGGGATGTGTATAGGGATGTGTAACGACTGTCTAGTTGTGTAAGTTTCTTGCAATGCAGACACATATGTTCACTAGTGTGAGTACAAAGGGTGAATGGGTGAGTATACTTATTCATGTGTGAGAATATGTCCTTGTGTAGCTCTCTCTCTCTGTTCTGTGTGTGTGTGTGTGTGTGTGTGTGTGTGTGTGTGTGCAAGGCATGCTGTGGTCCTGAAGGAGCCAGGCATCTGACTGTGATTGATTGCTTCAATCGGGCCACTGCAGACACTCTCCATTAGAGCTCTACGTGAGGAGACACTCTGTGCCTACGGGATACCGCCTCCACCCTCTCTGCCTCACTGCACACCCAACACCCCACCCCCACCTCAACACCATCAGCACCACCTCCGACACCATCCTATCCCCAAAGGTGTGCTTCAGCAAACATCCCTCATGCAAGACACTGAAGAACACACACACACACACACACTCGCACACTCTTTCGCACTTAACTCATACACACACATCCGCGCTCACTCAATGCCCCTTCCCCACCTCTCTCTCTCTCTTTCATACACACACACACAAACACACACAGAGGGATCATTTTCAGTAGCTGATGCCGAAAACGACACTCTCGGGCACGTCTTCCTGTTTCATTTTGGGCCAGCCTGAGTGAGAATCTCGCCACTTCAGCACCGTTTGAATAAGGCATGAGCCCTACTGCCCTAAGAGCTGAAGCCTCTCCCTGTCACCCCCATGCCACGCGGCACGAGCTCACCGATCTGCAAGGATGGAGGGTGCACAGCGAAGGTGGAGGTCGAACGAGCCAGAGGTGTCTGCACTTGTCTGTGAAGATGAGCATTTTAAATTTGACATACTCAATTTCGCACTCTCACATGCACACACAACGCACACCTGCAAAGTTGACTGTGTATGTGTGTGTGTGTGTGTTTATACCAGCACAAGCTCAAGAGTTTGCACATTTGCAATTCAGATGAAGGTGAGGAGGTAGCACTAGTGTTTTTATCCGCTGTGTCACCATGTGTTCTTTTTCTTCTCCTTTTTATTTTTTTAAATAAAAATCCCTTCCAATGCTGTAGAAGCATCACACCTCACTCTCACACTTACAAAAACTAGTGACTCCAAAATAACTTGATGCTGTCACAGCTTATAAATTATGGATAGCGTCTGTGCATTCTTGCAGAAATCTATTTTGTCTGTCCCCTTCCTGTCAATAGCAATAGCAAACAGCCCTGTGAGACGACAATTACATTCAGCGTGTTTTGTCTCTGGGTGGCGGTCAGAGAGGGGGGTGGTGGGACAACAGAAAACACCTGTATGGCGAGAGAGAGAAGGAGAGAGGGGTGTGTGTGAGAGAGAGAGAGAGAGAGAAAGAAAGAGAGCAAGGGCCATAGACAGCATGGGACTGGCTGTGAGAGAGCGAGAGAATGAGAGAGAAAGACAATGGGAGAGAAGGAACAATATAAGAGAGTGACAGAAAGAAAGAGAGAGAGAGGGTGCACTACTGCTTGTACATCTAGAAATGCTTTGGCTATACAAAGTGTATATGTGCCAATCAAGCTCTTTTGAGACTGAATTTAATTGAACGCACAGAGAAATACAAACAGATGGGTGGCGTGCTAGGAAAAGGGGGTTGGCTCAAAACCACAGGGGAAGGGCAGAGCGTCAGACATGTTATGGTGACGTGAGACGGGGAGATAGAGAGAGAGGCTGGAGTGTAAAGAGTGTGAGAACCAGAGAGTGGAGTGAGGGTGTGACGCAGGAGGTGCCAGATTTAAGAGGTGAGAAGAAAGAAAGAAAAAAAGAAGGAAAGAGACTGAACAGGGAATTGGTGGGTCTTCAGATGATGGCGATGACAATCTCTGTCTCTGTCCCTGTCCATTTGTTTCTGATGTAGACGCTGGGAACAGATAGAGGCATCACTCAGAGCAACGCACTGACACTGACGCTGACTGACAGTTGCGCACATGAAGTTGTCCTCTGCTCATGTCTCAAGCACTAGCCCTACCTACCCTTGGAGTTCAACAAAGAACTCTGAACTCTTTTGGCTTGGTTGGTTTTGATTTTCCCCAAAGGTCTGCACAGATTGAATGATGGATTTGATGAAAACATCCGTACAGAATCCAAAAGAACTGAATAGACAATGAATTAAACTCTTTTTGTTTGACTGGGTTTGGTCTCCATCCAAACTCTGGCAATGCACAACTTGATGAAAATAAAAGGGATGTGAAGTACATGAAGAACAATGACAGTGAAGTGGTCTGCACATGGGCATTACCCCTTTTCTCATTTTCAACACAGCACAGAACACAGCTCCTCTGTTTACATGGTGACAGGATGAAAACAATACGGCAACAAACGCTGCCAGCAGAACAGGCTTTTTGGCGACAGACTGTTTTCGGTTCCCGCTGTCTAAGGGCCCACTCAAACAATAACCGTCTAGACTTTTCAGTGACAGTCTTTGCAAAACACGCATTCTTCCTGGGAGTTACATCATAATTGGGCTGACCGAGTACTTTGCTCTCTCTTCATCAAACAGAATTCCTGTACTGTCGGGTCGACTATTGACTTTCAAAGAGTCTTCATTCAGCTTACCAGTGAATGTTATGAACTGCAGTCCATTCGCTTTAATACAGCGTTTCATTTTAAATTTTAGACCCACCATAAAAAATTATAGAATAATGACAGAATAAATAAATTATGTTATATTTATTAATTAAAGGCGAGTATCAGAGTGTCTGAATCCATATCTATAACGGTTGCAGACTGTGAAGTCTTTTAAACAATATTTTATGATCCAACAGCTTAACCAATTCGCTTTCAAGACACTCGCCAACTCAAAGAATTTTGCAGACTGAAACAGAGGTAGCATCTAATAGAGGCAGAAAGAAGGTAGACCTGAGGACTTAGTTCATTGTGCGTGTGTGTGTGTGTGTGTGTGTGTGTGTGTGTGTGTGTGTGTGTGTGTGTGTGTGTGCAAGGGAGGGAGGGGGTTGTAGGGGATCACAGAAAGGGAAAGTATATGTGTGAAGCTGATGGACTCAGCAGGTTACCTGGTCAGGGAGCTGGAGTCCATGTCCTTCCTCACAACATCATAGGCATCCTGCAGCAGGTCCTGACAAATCCCAAAAACAACACACACTCAGGACACCAAACACTCAGCAGACACAAGCATATCAAGCAAGCAAGTTTATATGAGGTTTATTTATCACATACACTGAAATACTAATGTAACATATGTAGTCAAATAGCATAAATTAGAGTATTAGCTCAATAAAAGACAGAAAGGAAGATAGAGGAAAAGCAAAAGCAAAAGCAAATAAATGGGCATTAGTCCATACAGGACCAGGATCCATGTAGCCTACGGACCCAGACGTGGTGAGTCAGTTTGTATCTAGCACCTTCCAGAGCCCGCGGCTGCTTATTCTGTTCTTGCCCATTTAACAATTACAACAAAAAGGATTTCAATTGTGTTTGGTGATGGCTCTTTGTTGTTGTTGTTTGTGGTCACCATGAGAGTGTCAGAGAAAGGCTACGAGGCCAAAAACATTTGTAAAGAATTTAAATTTACATTTAATCTTACAAGTTTCATTCCGGGACATGTTTTAAATGTGGAACTGGTTCCAGTTCTATTTTTCAGTCCTAATTTCAGATCCACCAAGATCATATTTAATCCTTTATTAAGATGCTTAGACACAGAGAACTGGTGGTTTGTATTCTGCGAAGAGACGGGATTTAAAGCACCTCTAACAACAGCCAATAACATTTAAAGCTCTCTCTTCCTGGACTCTCCCTATGCACCAAGAAGTGTGCAATGTTTTAAATGAGAACAATGCCTTGTCCAGTAATTTTAAATGAGAATATACTGTGCTATCTTCCAGGACTTACAAACTAAGCTATTTTCGATCTTATTCAGAGGTTTAGTTTTTGGGCCTCCAAAGATTGGATGGATATGTTCCTGGCAAATAGTTTCAGTCTATAAATGCCCCTAAAAACTGGCCTGGCTATGCCTTCCTAGCACTTCTGCTTGATTGCTAGTCTGGATTTGATCCCATTGAGCTGGTTGTCTCATGGGGGAATTTTAACATGTCCAATCAGAGAACAATGGGAGGCGTTGTGAATGGAGAGCTGGAATGCTATCAGTCAAGGCAAACTATCAGTCAGGCTGATCCAATCTTTTTAAACTTAAACACCTCAAGCAAGCAAAGCACCGAATGCCCAGACCCTCTGTATGAAACGAAAGTGTTGAACGAGGGTCTGGTTTTATTACCAGGCTAGTATTTGAATAGTATAGACCCTTTCAACAAGACATAAACAATGCTTGAACTTTCCATTGTGTTCCCAGACTGCATCCGCTATGTTAAGATCAAATATGGAATGTTAAAATGGAAACCCCAGATGAACAGCTATGTAAGGGATAACGGCCGACCAGGTGATCAGTTCGATGGAAAAAATGGTGAGGTGGGGTCATTATTTCCATCGAACTGGTTACCTCGTTCGCTGTTATCCCTCTTATCTCACATTTATATTTAGAATATCATTTTATCTATGACTTTCTTTATATTTAGGAATCATGTGCATGAACTACAGAAAATAACCTATTATAGCTACCGTTAAGGGGGGAAAGTACAGCGTGAAATACTTTACTACGATTGTTGTGGTTACCATACGTAAGCACATTGATACGGAACGGTGATTCAAATTTTTCGGATCTACTTTAAAGGTAGGCCATTTATAAGCCCATTTATATAAAGTTAATTCCCACTTCATCAGCCAACCAAAAAGGAGAATCACATTTTTAAGGGAGATAAGACATTAGTAATCAAAGTCTGTTGAAATGGTATATTATAAAAAAAAAAAACATATGACAATTACAACAATAACAACTCACACACACACACACACCCACACACACATCAATTCAAATGTTCTTGTGTCCACTTTTGCACTGGCGGTGGAGAAAGACTTCCTGGTGGACGGCTTATTCCCAGGTCTCTTCTCTACCACCTCTGTCACTCTCTCTCCCTCCCTTCGTCTCTCACACACACACACATGCGCAGCAGCAGCAGCAGCAGCATGGCAGATTAAGTGATGGCATCTGTCCGGAGAGCATCCTGCTGGCAGGGCCAGTGGTGACTGGCGATAGATGCCGCGGTGTGGTGCGGCATGGGCACGCAGCACTTTGCTCTCTGCCGCGGCCAGATAAGGCATCGCGCCCCTCTGCCCAAAGATAAACAGCCCAGCGCTGGCTCTGGCTCGACGGCGTGTGGGAGAGAGGAGAAGTGTGTGTGTGTCTGTGTGTGTAGGAGACATGGACACTACCACCTTTGGCTGTGGGGAGAGAGAGCCCTTTGCACACACCCTGACACCCTGACACACACACACACAAAAACATGGCTCTGTTCATATTTATACTCACGCACATACAAAGATGCATGGTCGTGCTCTCATGCAAGCTTACACACACACATACCCACAAGCCAATGTTACATACATATGTAGGATCTTACATGCATGTCAGTGCTCAAACACACACACGCACGCACGTACGCACGCACGCGCGCGCACACACAGAGACCTTGCTAATGCACAAACATCCCCTCCTCTGGCATATGCACGGCCATTCACACACAAATCTAACCTCAATGAGAGCAGCTGTGACACACTCGCAAGGCTTGCCAACAACTCTTCAACAAAGCCCTCCTCCAAAGTCTCTCCAATCTATGTGCCAACCTGTCTGTCTTGCACTCACCTCCTGCAGCAGGGAGGAAGTGGATGCCTCCTCCTGGGTGGGGAACTGGGACTGAGACTCCTGGGAGCGGGAGTCCTCCTTCTCCTCCCCAGCCGGGTCCTCCTGGCGGAAGCAGCAGCCCATCCAGGAGTAGGGGCTGGCTCCCAGTGTGCACTGCTGGAAGGCGGCCCGGCGCTCGAGCGGCAGGTTGCTCCACAGGCCCGAGATGGCCTCCGACACCACGGCCAAGCCCGTCTGCTCCGGGGCCAGCACCCCACTGCGCACCAGCAGCTCCAGCGTCTGTCGGTAGAAGTACAGGTACCTAGGACCAAACACCAGCACCACAGAAACACAATAGGAGATTAAAATTTAGTATATTTATATGTATATTCAACTTCTGACAGCAAATTGATGGACATTTCAGCTGGATATCGATGTGAACCCCAGATATTAAGAGAAAATGCTATGTACATTAGCCCAAGCACCACCACAGAAAAGCAAGAAAGCTGAGGATTTAAGGTCAGAGCACCTCCCACATTGAAGAATTGTTTGGAATTACAAATTACAAATGGAAACTTGTATGGTTGACCCTTTTATTCTTATTATTCTGTTAGGACAGACAAGAATCATGTTATTCAGGTATTATATGTATATATATATATATATATATATATATATATATGTTCAATAACACAAACTCAAATCATACAGCCTACATGAAAGCAAGATCACAAGCATTTTACACTACCTACCCAACCTGCACCAGTAACCTCATTATTTCTTAGTGGAAAATCAAGTACCTATCCAACACTCCAGGCCAAACATACATCAAGAGGAGAAGCTACTTAAAATGTATGTGCGTTCAAAAATGAATTTAACATAAGAACTTGGTCTATACATTTTATATATGGCTGGAAAGTGTAGAGGCACAAGTAGCACCAATACCTAATACAAAATGGCGACAAGAAATGTACAATACTGTCGACAGACATCATTAATTTAACATAAGGATCAGATTTATGCATTTATTCAGACATACATTCTCTGCCTGCACATACATTTTAGATGGTTGAAGCCAGTGAAGCAAAACGAAAGTCATTAGTTCCTCCAGGTCAAAACAGCTGTACTGTTGTTGAATAATTTGAGAATCAAGAAAAGAATATGTTTGATATCCCATGGAGTAGGTCTCTGTGGACACGGTCTCACAAGCTTCTAGGAGCAGATGCATGCATAGGGGAAGAGACTCCCTTGGGTGGAACAACCAATTTTCAAAAAACTTTCTCTAGTGCTCGATAACACTGGAGAAGTGTCAGAGAAAGAAGTGAAGGAAAAGTTGAACGTGCTTTTTTTTTTTACGGGCGAGACAGTCTTTTGGCAGAGCACAGCTGACCAAACTTCCACCTCTAATTCTCCTGCCAAGCAAACGGCAGAGGAGCCGCGAGGTGCCAAGACAGTGATTAATACAATGTAACACCGCGTGACGTTTTGAGGTAGAGTTTAATTCGACCGTTCGCAGTCTCGAGGGGTGCTACGGAGCGGAGCAAGTGTTCTGTTGGCATCGTCCATCGCACATCTGTGCTCGGCCGTCTTTTAATAAGAGCAATCAGGAACAAGTGGTTCGAAGGAGTGACTAAATCATTCTCTCCTGCACTCTAAAGAACTCTTGGCCAGGGTGTGTGAGGGTGTGTGTGTGGGTGGGGGGTATAGGGGTGCTCAACAGACGAGCACCGCTGCCCGAGCGCTGCCAGGTGTGCCAACGGGTTGGCAGCGGCCTGCTCGGAAAACAGAGTCCTTGAGCAGCCACTCAGGGCTAACGGCTGGGCTCTCGGCAGGCAAGAAGAGAGCG
This sequence comes from Tenualosa ilisha, assembly GCA_015244755.2. Classification (NCBI taxonomy): domain Eukaryota; kingdom Metazoa; phylum Chordata; class Actinopteri; order Clupeiformes; family Clupeidae; genus Tenualosa; species Tenualosa ilisha. The sequence continues at coordinate 1,299,983 of PYXC01001083.1, forward strand.
ATGAGCCAGGTAAACGTGGGCAAAAGGAAAAAGATGGAATTTGGTGCTTCCGACTTCAATGCTCTCCTCTCTCCGACACTTCAGAGGACACCAGGGGCAACAGGTGTTTGGGGCGGCACAAACAAAGCCGTTACCAGGCTGCAGCAGAAAACACCAGATTGCATCCGGGCTGTGAGAAATAATATGTCAGCTATGACACAGCACCTCACAGCCAACGCTCTAATCACTATACCCATCTGAAAAACATGATCTGGACTGCGTCTATATATATTGACTAATTGCTAATAACATATAAATATCTTACACCGTGTCCTAACTGCAAGCAAGTGTCAGGCTGTCGCATAGCATTGGCTGTTCCCTGTATACACCGGGTCTGTTAAATATGCTATTCTATTCGGAGAGATTCTCCATTAAATCTAGCCAAGCAATACGACATGAGCGACAAATAGAAACGGACAATGGAAGTTCTGCTAAAAAGTTGCACAGCACTGTGTCGCATCTCATTCAGTTAGGATTAAAAACTTAAATTGAAATTGAAAATAAAGTAATCAAAATGATTTTGCTGCTAACACTCAGTTGTATCGCCTGCAGTCAGAACACAGTGTTATAGCATTAGTAATAGTTAAACTATGCCAATTATCTGTGTATTGCAGTTATGAAGGACATTCATGCAAGTTTTAGGCATGATATGGATTATCAATCTAATCCTAACCCTAGATGTAAAATACTAAAATCTATGAGATAAAACCCACCCCTCAAACTCCTGGATGTTGGAGGCTGAGAGGTCAGAGGACTGGGAGAAGGGCAGCTCATCGGTAGGGTCGTCGGGGGAGATCTCACTACTGCTCTCCTCCATGACCTCCTCCTCCTCCTCCTCCACGTTAGCCAAGGCTGTGCGCCTGTACCGGCCTCTCCTGCTGTAGGGCTCCAGGCTCCAGAGAGGGGGACAGGGAGGTGGTGGGGAGAGAGGGAAGAAGATGTAGTAAAGGGAAGAGGAAAGGAAGGAGATTAAAAAAAAAGAGAAGAGAAATGGTGAGGGGGGTGGAAGGGCGGATAAAAAAGAGCATGAGTGAAAGAAATGAGTGAAAAGCAAGACAGAGGGGAAGACAGGGAAAGAGATTGAGAAAAATAGATAGAACTCACAAAGCAATAAGCAAGAGTATACGTATGACCTTACAGTTCAGTGACATGGGCTAATTTTAGTGTTGATCTTTTAAGAATGTTTTCTTAGTATAAGGCATCATTTGTACCACTGAAACAAAGGAAATCCTGAGTTTCATGACTTTATAGCCTAAAGCCATTTAAAAGCGGTACTTGCAAAGTGCTTATAGCTGACCATGAACATATGCTGCCATCTAGTGGTGAATCTCTATTACTACAGAGTACTTACACACAGTTGGAGCAGAGTCTCCGGAACTGCTCTCGCACCTCCTCTAAATAGTTTGGCTCTTCATCTTTCACCAGGTAAGACCCTTGGAACACACATTGCTGAACTTTAATGCTACAAATATTAATATATATATAAATATTTTCAACCTTGCAATTCTTAATTCAGCCATTGCCTATATTATAAACAATGCTACCCTTGGGCAAATTACAATAACATAGCTGCACGTATTCATGCGAATTCAGCACATTCACAAATTAACTGCAGGGAAAAGGCAATTATAAGTGTGAATAAACAAACAGATTCATGAATTAATAACTATGCAGATAAGTTCAGTCTGTAGGTCACACACTGAATAGCCGCATTCTTATTCATTAGTGGACTGAAATATAGTGGGTATAATGATGTGGGCTGACTTTGTAAGTCTAAAGTGCAAATGGGCCTATTTCACAGCAGCCATTTTTCCAAGAAGTTTTTCTGCTACACTGAATCAGAATGTTATTGGCTGTCATTAATAACACCTGTGCTTACCCTGTGACTTTTTGCAAAAATGGCTGCTGTAAAATGGGCCCATTGATACCACAAAATAACCAATGTGGCAACTTATCTAGACAAACATAGATACAAACGTTTCAGTGAGAGCAGATAGTTGAGGCAGGTCTCCTTTTCCTTGAGGTATCCTTTGGCATGATCCAGAATTTTCCACTGACAAAAAATCACAGTTTTAGTTAGTAGCCAAGTAACAAAACAGGTCTGAGAGATCACATTGAATCCACTATTACATACAATGTAAAATATTGTTTTCCTTCACACAGCCATGGTCATTAAATTCAGTGGTGAAACCTATCATGACCTCAGCATTGCAAACAGTGTTTATTGACCCAAGTATTGATTTGTTATGATAAACTCTGGGGCCATACAAAATACATAGCCTACCAGTATTGTGATTTATGAAACAATTTATTAAACTATACATAAAGTAAAACCAAAGATACTTCATGGTGGTTCATCAACTCTCTCTAGTAAAACTATAATGCTCAATGCACTCTCACATATCCTAAATTAGCTGAGAAGCAGAAGCAGTCCTCCTGGAATTGGTCCAGTATTCTCCAGACAACTGGACAACTGTTAGGAGCTCTGCGCTCCCGTTTATCGCAGGGTTTGTTGCAAGGTAAGATAGCAGGCCTACATATAGCAATCTTGTGGAGAACTGTGGATTGCAAGTGTACTGCTGTTACCTTTGCAGGGTTCTTCTTACTGCCTGGACAGACGACCGTTTTTAAAGAGTCGAAAAGACTAGCTAATGTGGCTCGATGACGTGCCTGCAGAGCCCGTCTTCGTTGTTTCTGATGCTCATCCAGGGCCTTTTTGTCCATTTCACATGGAATGAGTTCTGTATCCCTTGTCGTCATTGTTTCTTGTCGTTGTTTCTACATTGTTAGACAAATAAGGGTAACTGTATAACCAACAATTCAACCTGCCCAAAAACTGCATCAAGCAAACTAAATTAACACTGTCTAAGGTAGGTAGCCACATGGCTAATCATATGCTAATTTGCAAGATTGTGATTAGCATCCTAAAAATGATAGTCAGGTAACATACAACAACCACGAAGACAACGGATATCAGTTGTTCACGAGCAAACACAAATTGGACGTCTTACACATTTTACATTACATTTGTAGTGTACTAAGCTTAGGAAATTGACCAAGACGAGCCTGTTCTCATCTCAAACCACAAATTTGCTTGCTAGCACGAGATGATCTTAATGAAAAGGTACCGTTTTTTGGCGCGACGCCAGTAAATTAATAGCTTGTAGAGCGGAGCAATGCTTAGTGTATGCTAGGGTATGAAAAATCTAAATTACAAAACATATATATGAAAATCACCACTCAGAACATTATAGACTGACGTCATTAGTATGAATTCTAAAATAATTAAATAATATTACTTTTATAAAACGACTTGATGAAGTTGACCTTCCTATGCAGAAGATGCACTCTCAGTGTGAGCTGGTGGAATGGGTTCTGTGAACCCTGATTGGCTGTTTAAGTTGCTCATCACATTTCACGCTGATGTGACCAAAACCTGCTTGATTAATGACCAAAGCTCGAAACTATACTCACTCTACAGTCTCATGTTGATTTCAGTAATTTTAAAGAAATAGCCAAAATACAGTATAATGTCACAGAACTGATCAATTATTGATGAATGACAAATGTACAGCAAATAACTAGTTGCATCCCATTTTAATACGACCCTTGGACTAGCTGTTTGTGGACATGTCAGGTCAGTGAATTAATCCGGTTTTTATTATTATAATTTGTATTATTATTATTGTTATTATTATTTATTAGGGGGGAAAGCAGTTATTACGCAGAGCTTATGGCTTTGTTACAGCATTGCACACTGTGTTGCCCTCTGCTGGTTTGCACTTGAACTGCATCTTATATGGTGAGTGCAATGTTGCTCAATATAATATTCATAAACACAACATGTTACAACCATATTTTATTTTTGTAACTGTCATGAATCTCTGGAGCTATCAACAATTTAACAAACAGGATTGATACTTTCTCTTTCTTAAAAACACAATGTAACATTTAAAGGGATGAGGTTTTACATGTAAAAACACTTCAGCCAGACACATAGATAGAGAACATCGTAAATTTGGCTTCAATCAAAACCAGTTTGGCAGCTTCATTTTGGGGGTGAGCATGAGGTGGAGTCATTAAGGAAAAAGAGGCATGGGAGGATAATGGAACAACACAAAAATCAGACTGGTTAGAGGAAGCATCCAATAACCAGCCTGTGAACGGAGGTTGGGTGGGTTAGGTACCTCTGCAATAACGTAATATTAACCCCAGTGTATCTGTTAAAATGGAGTTTCAAAAATGATAACAAATGGTCTCCACTTTATTGTTTATCTGTTGTAGGACTTTCTTTTGTAAATAATCATGTTATTGACAGTTTAAGTGGACACTGAAACAACAGCTTGTGTTTTGAATACTCATTCATCAACTCCAATTTCATGTGTTCACTGGTAGCCTGTTATGAAACTAATATGCCACGACTGAATGTTCAGTGCTGTGGAGGTGTAACTCTCAGGCCTAAGGTAAATGCTCTTTTTTCATTCATGAATCACTTGCATACTTCCCACACCTAATTTTCGGTAAAGTTAAATTTTCAATATAGTGTTCACAATAAATGCACAAAATAATGGGTCCATGATTCTGCCATATCTGGCAGTGATTCTACCCCTGAAAAGTAATATGAAGAAATCTAAGACTCTTTCAGAATCTGCATTCACACATAGACATGTATAGTACTGTAGTCAGCTTCACCTTTAGTGTCTGGTCATACACTTGTGTAAATTGTAGGACATTGTGCTGAATTACGTTTAGCATCATGATAAATTTACCCTGAATCAATCCAGCTTTATTTAACAGTATTTAAATAAAGTAATAAATGAAGTCCTGTTGGGAATTTGGGGATGGGATGCAGGGAGATTTAGTTACTTAAACTAACATCATATCAACCTATGACAAAATACAGTACAAATAACAAGTTACCTCTAAATTGTTAATATAACATTATATGCGAGGTATTGAGTGAGTTGATTGTTCAAGGATAATAAGTTGTTAGGAATAACGCTGGATATATCCAGACCACACAGTACAAGGTAGCAGCGTAAAGCATACAGGTTTCACATAGTCACAAAATTGCAGTTAAAGAAGATCTTGATTACCAACATAACCCACCCAGCAAACACACACTCATATGTGTTCACACACCAGCTAATGTATTGATATGCAGGAGGGGAGTACAAAATAACTTGACGTTCAGCATGAACAGGCCACAATTAGGTAGAGGATGGCTAGCTACGTCAGTAAAATCAATTCACCTGATGTAGGAAACCGAAAGCTTCACATGATAAACACAGCAACACCTCCGTCGCACTTTTGTTGACAGTAAGATCTTCAGAGTGATCAAGGACACACACATACACGCACGCACACACACACACATACACACTCGCACACATACACACACACAGTCTTTTCAGCAGGTTATAATGGGTATCTTTGTGTGCTCCTTACCAAACAAAACCTGACGGGTACAATTGCAGGCTATGGCTTTGGCCCTTAAATTGAAGGAGGCTCTTTTTTTTTGTGAAACTCCACTTACAACCAAACACGTCACCTCCCTTGTGCTTAGGAGCACTTGCTCACTCCAGTGGTGAAGAAAATCATCTAATAAATAGTTATATATCTATATATATGCTATATATTTATCTTTTTTTTTTTATAGAAAAATAGAGATCAGGAGGACAGTATTTAAAAAAATAAACAGACTGAGCCGAAGAACTCATCCAAAAAAGTCTACTTCCACATGACAGTTTCACACAGAAAATATATCAACTGATATTGCACAGATAGGGATTTCTTCCAATATGAAGCAAATCACTAGCACATCGTATTAATATTGAACGTTTCTCAACACAGGGGGTTAAAAGAAACAGAACTTCACATAAGACATGCCCTTGTGTTTTAGTCTGTAGAGAGGGGCGAGCTTGAACGTCTGCCATCAATAAACAGCTTTTGTTTGTCAATAGGGCAGGGTGTGTTTTTGTTTGTTTGTTTGTTTGTTTCCTGTCTCTACCACCTATGTGGTTTTGTAGGTGTTGGTTCACAATGGTGTAGTACTGCTGGGGTTGATTGAAGGCACAGTTTGTTTTTTTTCAGTTGATTTCTCTGAAAGGGTGGCGTTGGGATCTGGGATATGATGAGTGAGTGATGCTCCTGGTGTGCATGAAAGAGATGTCCTCTGGTCAGATGGCGGCGATTCTGCTCTTCTCCGGTGTGAATGAGAGAGTCTGAGAGAAAGAGAGAAAAAAAAGAGAGCACAAAAGATAGGATTATGGTTACTTGCCATTTTTGTTCTTTTGTTTAGTTTTTGGGGGCTTTTTTGTCTTTTTGCCAAGTAAAATAGGACAGTAGAGAGTGACAGAAAATTAGTTGGAGAGAGAGATTGAGAAGTGATGGCAAATGACCTTGGATTGAAATACAACCCAGGTCCTTAGTGTATGCTACCCACGCCTCAGTCAACTGTGCCACAGTACATGCCCTCATTTGCCATCTTTTCATTTGGTATCAATCCTTGTCACAGCTGTAAAACCAGAGCAAGTTATTCAAAATTACAAACAAAAATAAAGATTAAAAATTAAATAGCTTTTAAACATTTTGCTGTATTTGAACCAGGTTATTCTAAATAAATGGAAAATGCCACACCTTCAACTAGCAAACTCTGAAAACAAAAGAATTAAGGGAATGATTAAAAATTATGACTAGTTTGTAAATAAGGGAGTCAGAGCTGTGCCTTTTAGCCTTTGGCTTCTCCTAAGGGCAGAGAAGCCTCTGTGAGATAACTGAGGTCACGCTGTAGAGCGCAGTGTTAACACCTAGCCTTCATTTACAGTTCCATCTGTCAGTGGATTTATACATTTTAAAAATCTCCATAAATGTCACCATAAATGCACATGAAAGTGCAACCCCTGTCAAAGAAATATTCCCGTGATGTGATCCTGAGTAACCATGGGTATGTATAGCTGTGCGCTGTGTCGTAACACTGCACTGTATGTAACAGGCTAATAGGAGCTGTATTTCAACACTGTTCATGAAAATGTCTACAGCTGCAGTGCCATTTCCTTTCCGCTTTGCTTCTATCTTGAAATTATGGACAGGTTTACACTTTGCAAATCCTCAACAGTCATTTCACATGCTTGCTCTCCTCAAGTTGACTGTGTCCTGCTTCTGGAAAGGGTGTTCATTTGCACCCTCTGCTGGACATGTCACACTCTGGTCTCTTATGGCTTCTCCAGTGTCTGTGTCATGACAGCAGTATGTGCATTGGAACACACCCAAGAGCTTGATGTTTACATTGATTGTGGCTGATGCAGTCGATGCATACCTCTTTGGGGAGTTTGTTTTTGCCTGAGAATAGTAACAGCCCATCAATTCAGACTGCACTCCAACACTAATTGAGAGACTAACTTGTGTGTGTGTGTGTGTGTGTGTGTGTGAGAGAGAGGGGGGGGGGAGAGATAGAAAAAACAGCAATCACACCCTACCAAACACACACACCCACACCAGGGTGCCCACATCCATGCACAAGCACAACCAGCCATTAATCAAAATTTTGATCTCTGGTGTAATGTGACACAAAAAACAGACTCATTTATCAATGTACAGTTAGACACGCATGCATGACACACTTGAAAAATTTGGTGTGTGTGTGTAAGTGTGTGTGTATGCACGCACGCATGAATGTGAAGTGAAGGCATCTAATGGGGGGGGGGGGGGGGGGGGTGTGAGTGTGTGTGTGTGGGGGGGGCTCAAGGGTTCCATAGTCACACATTATCTTATCTCCCAGCAATCAGCTACGTGTTCTGAGGTACTTGCGAATAGCTAACAGTCTTTGCATGATCTCAGGAAAAATGTGGAGCCTCTGAACAGATCCAAGTAATCTTAAAAAATATATTTTATATTTTTATATAAATATCAAATTTTTCTTCCTACCAGCAGCACTCAGCAAACTCAAGTAACAGAGATATGGGTTGATTTACTCTGGGCTACAGAGGACACACTGTCCTAGTCAATCAAGAGTTAACCCTCCTAATGAAGCACTTGCATGGCTAGGTTGGTCCACATGCAACGTCTCTGACACTCCACTGTGGTACACTTGCACGAGTGGAGTTTGGCCCTCAGGGAGATGTATCTGGGGCTTTAGAAACTACTACATTACCCATAAATCCCTTACCACCCTTCTCCTAGCCTACCATCCTTGTTGTCCTATCCTTAGCATCTTCCTCGAAGTTAATCTGGACGGGCGGGCAGGCTAGCGAGGCGGTGGCAGATGGCACTGAGAGGCTGCTGCTGATGGTGGCGGTGGTGCTAGATCCTCCTCCTCCTCCTCCTACTGCAGCTGGAGCAGCAGCAGTAGCAGTGCTCTCTCTCTCTCCCTCACTCTCTCTCCCTCACTCTCTGTAGTTATGAATGATTGACTCGTCTCCTCTCCAGCATTAAGTTGGATCAGTGTAATCCAGCACAGCATATGCAGGCAGGCCCTGTAACGGCCAAATCCATCATCCAGGAGCGAGAGGAAAGGGAGAGAAAAGGGATCCCACCAACTCTACTCTTTCATTCTCTTCCTCTTCCTCTCTGTCTCTCATTCTCTCTCTCGCTTTGCTTTCCCTAATCTTTCCAAATATCAATCTTTGTCATTCTCTCCTTTTGCTGCTACCTCTCTCTCTTGCTCTCACTCTCCTCTCTCTACCTCTTGTGCCTGTGCACATGCAAGACTTGTTTTGCCATCTGAATAGATCCTTTTGTTTGCTTCTGTAGGTCTTAGTTTGTTGTGTCACCGAGTGTATTTTCCCCACACAGAGACGTGCCTCTGGTTTTGAACCATGTATGTGAGGCATGCATTGGCAAGCTACTAGTTATCTTAAGATTTGTTTTTCATTATGAAAGCACCCCCCCCTCCCCATCAAATCTCACATTATTTTCTCCCTAAGCAATGCACATTGTTTTTCCTCTCACTCCTGTGGATGAATGAATCATTTCAGTCAATGGAGGATTTGCCTCTCAGTCACAATATGTACCATCACCCTGCTTTCATTGTGGAGGATTAGATTTAACCCAGGACTAAATTCTCTTTACAGCTCCGGATCCCACATTTAAATTGCAGTTTGGACTTAATCCGTGTCTGAAAACCCACCAAAAGCATCTGAAGCTTTCTCGTTATCTCTCATGTGGAAGTCCTCATTCATGCGCTCACATCACGTGTGTGAGATACATGTACATAAATACACATCAGACATGCAGATATTGTTTGTGTACACTCACACTCACACACACTTACATACACACACAGATACGTATATCTCAGTAGTATGTACAGACAGTCAGAAAATATGACGAATGAACATATTTTTAAAAATGAATATAAGCCTGATGCCCCATTTAAATTTTGTCCTGTCTTCTTTCACAAAACTGAATGCACTTACACTTACACTTAGGGGAAGGCAGGTGTTATTGATCTGTGTCAAGTTGATTCCTTGTTTCATAGCACAAGGAATTGGGTTTTTTTGCATCTCCTTTCCCGTCATAGGAACCAGCAGTATATGCTAAGCTAAAAGAGGTTTGAAAGAATCTTCCCTAAGCAGAGAGAATCTGTATGGTCATTTTATTAGGATAGGAGCCATCCTAAGGAAAAAAGAGAATCTGAAAACAGTGTTAAAGTGCCACAGTGTACTATGGAATGTTACATACTCCCTCTTCCACTCTCTTCTTCTCTTTCTTTCTTCTTCTCTCTTTCTCTCCCTTTCCCTCACTCTCTCTCAAACACACACACACACCAACACATAAAACACTTACACCCCCCCCCCCCCCCCACAACACTTAAACACACAGCACACTTCAGTTTTCAAAGCATGTGTCTTCCCTCTGAGCGTACAAGCTGAATCTGTACATATCCCATGCTTCATCCTCCTTTATCTTGACACACAGACATGGGCACAGCGCTCTTTTGTGACGTGTTTGGGCCCGCGGCCGAGAAAGAGTGACTCACCGGCAGCATGGCTGCGCTTTCTGCCCCCCATCCCCCCACCCTCTCGGGTCAGCGAGTGTGGAGAAAGGGATGGATGCAAGCAACCCTTGTGTAGCCGGCTAATGGAGCACACATTTAGTTATAACCCTAGCTCCTGTAGTCTCTCTCTCTCTCACCCTCTGTCCATGGTAAATCATGTAACTAACCACAATAATGGATAATGGTAGCACTTATGTAGCAGGGTAATGGACTACTCTTAGCCTAATGCTAACACTTGTGTTAGCTTTGTGTTTCCTCCCTTTCTTTTTCCTTTGGCTCTTTCTCTCTCATCTGCTCTTTCTCTACCTTTCTTTCTCCCTTCTCCCTCTATCCATCCCTCCCCCCCCCTCCTTGAAAGACTATGGAAAATGACCACGAAGACAGGCCACCCCAGAGGCTGGTGCCTGCATCAGTTCCGGGCTGCTGTGGTTAAGTAACATCCAGCCCCAGGGTTTCAGCAGCCTTCATCTGCCTAGTGACAGCCTCTGTGAGAGACATCCATCCTGCCGACAGCCCTCTGAAGGATAAGGGGACAGGAACTTGTGACAGTGTGACTTGTAAAGCCTCAAAGTAGTTCTCTCACCGCACTATAATTTCAGTGTACTAGTAACAGACATAGGCCTATAGCATATTTTTGTGTTTTTGTTTTTTTTTTTTTTCTTTGTCTTTGGAAAATGTGTCTGATTTCTAATTACCCCCTAACCCTTCAAAGACAGCCAATCATGAAGCTGACTCATGCCACTATAAAGGTGCCCCACCATACATCTGTAGTATATTTTAAATAGTTCTCTGAGGTCTCCAAAGATGGTAGGCAATGTAAGTTTGGTTGGGCTGAAAACAGTCAAAGGAGACCTTAACAGGTACTATGCAACCTTTTTAAATAGACCTAGTATAAAGTGCCTCGTTTCTCCACCGATGACAATGAGCTGTGCTCTGATTCATTGTTGTAGCGTGTCAGTGTCGCATGACACATTGAGTCTATATTTACATTAGTTTGCTAATGTCAGAATTGCAAGGGAAGAAGTATGAAAAATTTTTGAATATTAAATTTCAGTGTAAGCCATAGGAACACGTTGCCTATGATATGCACATCCACCAATTGCTTAGAGATTGAAAACAGACAACGGTAATGGTAAGCTTGTAACCAGATAACTGCTTCGTTGTAGCAATGTTGCTGTTACAACCACAGGTTAAAACTTCCGAAGCCTGTTGTATTAAAAATGCGCTGGACACAGAAATGACAATGGACTTCTCCAAAATTGAACTGCAGTCGTTTGTCCCTAACCTCCTGTTATTTAGGCATAAAGCTGAAAACATGGCCATTGCTGTTCTGCCTGTTATCTTTATTTCCCTGATATTCAGTGACCTGGCATAGGTAGGATTCTGTAGGGCTTCCATTACATTTTACCAGCTACTTGCTCCAAGTTAGTCAAGACTCTCTGAATCAACCTGATCTTTCTGTTCATTTCTTTTCATTGGCTATTGCTGACAACGAAGGTAGTACTACATTTTCACATGTCCCATATGACACAAACTCATATAGACATATATCAAACTCATATAGGCATATATCAAACTCATATTTAAGAAACAACAGGGAAAAACAGTTTTGTGTGGCAGGGCACCTTTAAGACCAAGGGCAGATGTTGGCATTCATCCCATAACTAGTTTCTATATTATTGTGCACAGTTATATTGACAGAGCTGTCAATTCTTCTAATTTTTCAAAATTATTCAAGGCAAATATTTATATGCATATAAACAGTTCTTGTCATAGTCCATTGAATTTTGACCTGCACGTTCTGCAGGAGCGTTAGGTGGACACGAAAGCCTCCTCATCTAGCTTTTTAGAACCCATCTAAATTGATAGTGGCAGCACTGAAGTTGCAAGATGGTATTGACAGAAAATAAAGTGAAATAAGGTGAACTAAAGAAAATATAGTAAAATAAAATATGACTCCAGAATCTGACATGTTGAACAAATTTAGCAGTGTAGTTCAAGACCTGTATTGTGTAGAGTATTGCTATGTGGTGCACATGCGTTGCATCTCCTCTGCATTTGCTGGCCCTCAATTGCCCTCTTTTAGATTTCTTGGCCATATAACATGTAAACAAAAACAAACAGATCATAGAGAAAACAATATGCATGCTGTTGCATGTTTCACTGACCCCCATAGGGCCACTGTTATACTGTATAAATACTAGAAATAATAGGAACAAAAATACAGATACATAATATTGTCTGTCAGTTTTCCTTGATTGCTGTTATGGTATAATCAGTGGTGTTGTCAGAGAGTAATGAATCATAATGAATGACCTTTCATGCATAATAGAAGAAGAATGACAATACGTAAAATGTAAAGTAGTTTCCAGTGCAAAATAATAATATTGAAATATTATCTCTAACTGAATGTGAGATTTGAGCAGCAGATGAATAAATGACTGTGACTTGAATTCAGTAAATACCAACAGTAACAGGGCCATGAAGCTGCCAGGGACCATTGCTCTCTCTGGTTTTCAGTCAAAAAAAAAAAAACAGTCACGAAAAAGATCTCAAAAAAATGTGTGAACTGCAAGCTCATTCCCAAGATGGCTTCACTTGTCTCTCACTCCTTTTTCACACTTTATTTCTTTCTCACTTTTACTCTTTCTATCTTTTCCTTCTGTGCCCTGTCCTCTCATGCTATACCCCCCCCCTCCCCCCCCTTCTGGCTTTTCATTTTTTCTCCCTATGTGGTATTTGCAAGGCTGTTTCTCTCCTCTCCTGCTCTCTGTCCCCCACCCTCTCTGCTTCTCTCTCTCTCTCTCTCTCTTTCTTTCTTTAGCTCTCTCTATCTGTCTATCAGGCTCTTGCTGTGTTATGCTCTATTTGTCACCCTTCTACTCCTCCTCCTCCTTCTTCAGCCCTCTGTGCGAGTGTGGGAGTCTCTGCCTGTCTTTGCCCCACTTTTGCCCACCCCGGTGCGCACACACACACACACACACACACACACACACACACACACACGCCATGGTGATGGAGGAGCACCGACATGCGCAGAAGGATGCCTAGACAAGGCATTCTGACCCTGAGGCTCGGGGAAAAAAACAAATCATCACTGAGTGTGAAGAGAAAGAGGAAACATCTCCCACACACACACACACATACACACACACACACAAATAAATATATACATGCATGCAGATGAGCATACAAGCACATACTGCAGGCAAGCTTTAATGCACAAGAAAGGTGAAACATGCTGTACAGTTGTCAAAGCTGTTTGCGTCGCAATGAAAGTCCTCAACCTCTCCATTTTGTATTTTCCTGATCTTGACCTTTCCCCTCAACACTGGTGATGGATTTTAACCCCACTGCCCACGCCCCCACCCCATCTCATACCAGACGGTTACATAAGCATTGATTATCCTCAGTACCCCACCACCATCCTGTTCTCACCCATCCGACAGCCCATAAACAAAAGAATGATTTGAGGCTGTGTCTAAGGCCGTCGTAGGTCTCTGCTACATTTTCTATATGTACATTTATATTTGCATTACATTTATGCATTAAGCAGATGCTTTTTTCCAAACCGACAAATCTAAACATTTTAAGCTACATTGCAATTGAATACCACTAGCAAGCAGGAAGTTGGCAAATGTTGAGAGTGCAATGAGACTGTACGTACACGCAGTCACACATATTCCATTTCTACATGCAGTACATGCATATGAATGTATGACATAATGGATGTATGAATTTAGACATAATATCTGTCTATCTATCTATATATATATACTATCTATAGCTATCTATCTATCTATCTATCTATATATATATATATACCACACCACTAAAGCATAAAGCATTACACACATACAAGCAAGATAAACACAACACAACAATACAGCAACAAACAACACAACAACAACGACAAAAAACATAAAACAGACAACAACAAGACACAGAGCCTACAATTACATCACAAGACATAACAGGAAATAATGATCATTCAGAAAAAAGCCAATATATAGCCACTGTAATATGTACAATACATACATGTATATGTAATGTTTGCATGCAGTGTACTATATGTGCGTAGTGTACTGCTCATGAACATAATGAAATAATGCTGTGGGGCTGCTTCTGGCACATCATGCCATCCCCCCAGGGAAGGAGACAAGGAGCCAAACCCTCCCACATGTTGCTATTTTCTGTCTGCTGTCAGGAACAGAAGGAAGACCTGTGACTGAATATCTTTACCAGGCAGTCCGAAACGTGCAGAATGGGCTATTGGCCAATGAAGTGGCTCATTCCAAGACATGGCCTAATTAGATAACATTTAACTAAAGCACATCTGTGTTATTTCAATGCTCTCGACTTATTGAGCATGTCCTTTGGTTAACATGCCTTTCATGAAAGACATTCTCTCAGTATTATATTGTTGAAGAGCCCAGAAAGACATTAGTATTGATTTAAGCACATTTGCTTTCCCCTAGAGTAAGTGGGTTTCATGTTTTTTGTTTCTGTGTGTGTGTGTGTGTGTGTGTGTGTGTGACGCACACGATTCTGCTGTCTCTCCGACAGTGGCCACAAGGTGGCTCTAGGGCCCTTCTTCCTCCTCATCCTCTTCCTCCTCCTCCTCCTCCCTCTCCTCCTTCTCTCATTTTCAGCTCTGCTAGGGCCGTCTTGGGTCTGCTTCTTTGTGCTTTCTCTGTTCTCTCACGCCTCACCGCTCTGATGGCTGCTCTATTTACTTAATTACCCCCCCCATCCCTCCCTCCCCTTTCTCCCTCTCAAATTAACATCGCTTCCTGTCCCATTTCCTGAGCTGTTGACAGCACCGCTATGCGAGACAGGTAACACAGAGACACTCCAAGCTGTTTCACAGCCAAGGCCGCTGAGACATCTTAAAGCATCAGCTCACATTATGGAGGGGATATTTGCCTGCTTGAATACATGTCGGTGAAGATTTTGTGGTGTTGTTGTATTATTATTATTATTGTTATTATTATTATTATTATTATTGGCTGTGCATTGCACATGCTCTGCAGATGGGAGATAAGAAACACTCCCTCATTCTTTTCCAGTGCACTTGACAGTGAATCTGATGCTGATGGCCAGGCCAGATAGCGGAGGCGGGCAGGCGGGCAGGCGGGCGGCCGGCCGGCCGAGTGGGTGGGTTGGTGATGGTGAAGGAGAGTGGAGCAGTGCGAAGCACAGGCGCTTCATTTGCCAAGGCGTTCCTCCGGCTCTGCCAGGCGGCCGTCACACGAGAGGGACGGGCGGCCGGGCGCGAGAGCCAGCTGAGCCACGTAATCTATATTAAGACGAGATGGCTCCATTTGGGAAAGCGGCATGACTACCCTCTCTCTCTCTCTCTCTCTCGCACACACACACACACAGACACACACACATAGAGACACACACAGACTCAGTCAATCTATCCCCTACCACCACCTCATGACATTTTTTTTTTTTTTTCTCCCCGGACCATGTTCAGTATTAATATGAGGCCGGTGTGTAGCGGCGCAAAGCAGATTAAATGCAGCCTTATTGCTACATGTATCACCAGAAGAGACACTGGTGAAGTCTGACCGCTAGAGAAGCCACTGGCCCCCACATATGTTTGTGTCACCTCTGTGAGAAGGTTTACCCTGTATGCCGTCAGCAGTCAGCATGGCGTATCTGGCAGTGAAGATGATCTGCCCACCCAAACACCAAAGGCACAACATGGTTGAAATTTTTAGTTGATTGACATTTAGCAGACGCTTCTATCAGGTGACATGGACTTGGCAGCAGAGGACTGGGATGTGGAACCCAGGACACCCAGTTAGCCAGTGATTTTATCACCATTAGAAGATGCCCAGAAATCTTGTGTCTGTGTGTCAAACTGCCACATACCACCACAGTTGGGGCTAAAGGGGGAAAGGTTAGGATGACTTTAAGAGCCTGGCACCTACAGGGGACCCCAGAGAACATTTGAATATTATAATAATCAACTTTTTGGCGGCCACATAGGCACTGGTCTATATCCAATGTGTGCATCTCTGTAATCATTGCAAGAGATCTAAGATGCATGATCTCATCCCATTCAGCGGAGAAAGACTAGCCAGAGTCACTCATTCACACATTAAAGGGTCCGATGGTGCCTACAGAGCTGCTTTTGTTCGTTATGTTACAAGCTGGCCAGATAACATTTAAAATCAGGTGCTAACTTTTCCCATGCTCATACTGTGCAATCTCAGTGTGGCTCGCAGAAGGGTTTCAAAGCACTTAGCACGACTTAGAGTGCAGCAAGTACCTCTGCGTGAGTTGACAATATAATCTTGTGTAGAGCCAAGGTTGTGTGTGTGTGTGTATGCGTGGTGGAAGGGGGCGAGGGGCACGGACCCTTATGGATGCTCTCTTGATGAGCTTCTAAAGGATTCTTCCAAGTTCCTCTCAAGGGTTTCTTTTTGGTCAAGGGCAGACAAGTGATCTTCTCAAGGTCGAAGAAAGGAGAATTATGGGATGTGTGTTTTTCACATTCCTGTTGCCGAGACCAGCAATGACCCCACCAAAGAACGTCGCCAGGATCATTCCTCTTTGCATTAGAGTATTTATCAGCTTAGCCGACACCCTTAATCCATAGCAACTCATTTTCCTTTTACCATCCTGCATTTAAGAGACTCACACACACACACACACACACACAAACTGTGTGTGTGCTGTTTCTATACACACAAACAGACTCACAGTATCTGTGAACTACAGTAAGTGGAAATTTTCTTAATAGATAACATAGTTAATAAACGACACATGCCTACAGACCCAAAGAGCTTCAGTGCAGTAGTGTTAACACCACAGTATATTCTACATGCAGCAGTACAGTAACCTATCAAATACCATCAACACACACAGCACAGGTGGGGCGGATAAAAGCACTTGATGTCTTTTGGTGGTGTATTGTAGTCAGTGGCATGACGGTGTGAAAGCTTTTCTCACCTCTTTACAGGGTGTCTGACCCATATCAAAGAACATAGTTCATAGCCAGCAAGGCTGGTGAGGAAGACAGGTGTGACCATAGAGGCAACTGTCGGAATAAACTGATGATGACACCAAACAAAATGGTCTGCGTGGTGGCACAAATGGTCCTAGCTCAACTTCATGGTGATGTCTCTAATTTTGTCTGTTTATGACAAGGCAAGAGTTACATATATCAAGTGTGAAATGTATCAGTTCTTTCCCACTGGGCAGTAACAGGTGCTGAATGAGAGGCCAGTTCCTTTACGACTTGCTTGAGCTGGCTTGTCAACTGATGCATATTCAGAACAATGCCAAACCTGCCAGGGGATGCTTAATGCAAATGAGCACTGAGATGGAACACATTAATGTTTCTCTAACATTGTAGAAATGTTTTTGAGATTAATTCCTGCAGGAGCTAATGAAGATGAAAAAATATTCTCAACTGTGCATCTGTGTGTGTGTGTGTGTGCCTGCATGTATGAGAGAACGCACTTGTTCACTCTCCAATTTAAACTGTAACATTCTGTCTAAGATGTATTGGGTCAGAGGGAACTGTGTGTGTGTGTGTGTGTGTGTGTTTGTGTGTGTGTGTGTCTGCATGCATGTATTAACGAATGTGTGTTCGCACGCGTGCGCAGGCCCTTCCTCTCCTAATCCGTGTTAATGTCTCAATCAGACTCGGTACAGACAGGCTGCTGTGGTTTTAGCCGATGGCTTCAGGAAATCAATCTAGGGCACCCACGTTTGCCCCAGCCTCAGAGAGTTGGATTACCCTACAAGTCTCCTGCACTCCCTCCTAATATACACACATGCAAAAAACCAAACCAAGGTTCTGCACCTGCACCTGCACCTGCACGGTGTGTGCATGTACAAAAACAGCTGCTGCATTTCTACTGATGCATCTTTATAAAAAAAATCAATCCATTTCAGCCGCATCTCTTTTGAAAAACTGGTGACAACAGCAGCCCTAGTCTGCCAGTGATCACAGACAAAATCATTAATGTTGCCAGTCCTGGCGCAACCTATTGATATTGTAGCTCACAAGCCAAGTCCGATTTGTAAACAGATAGACGACAGTGCCGGGCGAAACCTCTGTCCGTTAAGTTAAATGAAGCGTAAGCAATCATTGGCCAGCCAACAAATCCCTGGACGGGGTTGGGAGGGGGGTGGGGGAGAAAGCAGTGGGAGGCTGGGAACCGCTTTTTTTGATTGATGTACAACGTGTACTGAACATGGGCAGCCTCTTAAAAACACACACACACACACACCACACACACACCACACACACACACACACACACACACAGATTTGCTCCATATTTAAATGATTATAATGTATTTATATGCAACAATGAGGTGGAAGCACAGTCATGCAGTAAGCATACCACGCGTATGACACAAAGGCATATAATTGCTCTGTCTTTAAAAAGAGGCTTGCTCAAGCTTGTTCCTCCATTGTATTGGTTGCATTGACGTAAGCAGACCATCGCTAGCCCTTCCCACAGTCTTGAATTCTTTCATCGCTTCAAGTTTCTCGCCCAGACCCCTTCATTATTACCTTATGTGAGACACAGCAACATGGAAGAGTGAATGGGTGATAATATACCCATAGTGTATTGATTGGACATGTCAGACACATGCTAACTTGCAGGCCTAGCATGACCTGGAGGTCAGAACTGCCCTTCAGATAGATGTGTCGCCACAGACAACGATTATGATTTCAACAGCGGGGTCGTGGGATTTTGCAAGACGGACAGACGGATGGCTCTAGTGGTAAAGGGTAGTGATGATGTCACCCTGTTGTTGTTGTCTCTGCTCCCTTGTTCATCCCATCCAAAACACAATGCTGGGCAGTGAGCCTTAGACAGACAGACAGACAGGAAGGGTGTGGGGAGGGGTGGGTGGGCGGGTTGGTGTTGGCTGTGCAACCTGACCAAACAAAAGGCTTCCGATTACCTGCCTCAGAAATCCTGAACCGTATGGCAGCCCCACTGTGAGTCATGAGAGGCTACTATGGCCATGGCTCTTCAACAAGGAGTGGGAAGGGGGTTGTTTATGTGTGTGTGTTTGTGTTTGCATGTGTGTGTTATTGTTATTGTTGTTTTTATGTATGTACTGTATGTGTGTATCTTGTTGTTGCTGTTGTTGTTGCTGTTGTGCGTCTGTGTGTGTGGTGTATATGGGTGTGTTGTTGCCATTGTGTGTGTGTGTGTGTGTGTTGTTGTTGTGTGTTTGTCTAGAGGGAAAGAATAGATATGTGCTGTGTGGCATAATTGAATCAACCTTTTCATGCGTGGCTGATACAGCACATGGAATCGAACGTGCCCCACCAACACCACCCACCCCCACCTCTGTTCCCTTTCCCCCATTTTGTGCTACGTCACCATGCACCCTTTCTGCCCAAAAGGCTTGTGTGACGCACCAGAAGCCTCTCAGCCATGCATAACAAGATGTGGCATACAGGATCCCCCCTCCACACACACACACACACACTCACCCCTAGTTTCTAAAAAAAGCCACCCATTTATCTTTTTTTTTCACCCTCATTATTATTTTCTTTTGTGGACGGCTCACCTCACCTCATGGTCACTCACAAATGCCCCCCTCCCTAAAATAAACAAATAAATAATTAAATACAAATAAATCCTGTGCACACAACGAACTCGCCGAACTTCCCAAGGGGCGTCTCTGTGCTCTGACTGTTGTTAAATGGTGGAGAGCGTATCGTTTTGAACAGTCTCCAGTCTCTCTTTCTCTTTGCAAAGGATGCAGAGGAGCAAAGGATGGTCATGAAGAAAAACAAAACAAAACATGGCTAACGACGAAATGCTATTTGGAAACGCAGTCCCGATGCCTCCTGCATGTGGGTGGGAAAATGCCTGGTGTAGAGCCTACTAGAACTCGCTCTCTGGAATAGTTTGACACTGAGCGTGGCTCATCCAGTGGAGTAATTATTACACTAAGTGTTGCCATCCTTGCCATTGCAAACACACTATAAACAGCCAAGGATTTTTTTTTCAAGTGTCCCTCAAGTGTAACGTGTGGGAGGAATTTTAGATATTTATTTGTTTCTTTATTTTTGTACCTAATTATCTTTTCACGGGATGGGTACAATTTACATGGGTTATTTTGTCACTGCCCATGTCTCTGCCTGCTTTTTACACATGCGCCACACACATAGGAGGCATGCTATACATTTATGAGACTTGTGAATGAACATGCACACACACATACACACACATACACATAATTATGAAAACATGAAAAAAGGGCATCAAATGTGCATCAGATACATCCATCCAATTCCTATCAGACATCACAAACTGTCAAAGATTAGTCAGGAAGCATATGACAGCTGTAGAGTATACAATATTAATGTAGAGACAAGGGACAGTGACGAGGTCCTATTTCAGTTTTTGACAATGACCGTTTCCGACTCGGAATAAGGAAAGATCTTGTGAGATTTGACCTTTGGTTAAAGTAGATTCGCTGTTTGCTGCTGGCATGCTCTCCTCGTGTGCCTCCTTTGCAACACAAATGTGTGTGGACGTCGCTGCCCGCCTTCAGCTGCCCACTGCCAAGGGCGCTCATGTATCTGCCATCTCTCCACACTATTCTCCTGCTCACTCTCTCACTAGCTGTGTCTGCCTGCATGACGGTCTATCTGTCCGCCTGCCTGCCTGCCTGCCTGTCTGTCTTTCTCTCTCTTACTTTCTGACTGACTGTTTCTTCCCCTTTTCTAAACTGACCCATCCATTCATTCTATCTTTATCTCTTTCCTTCCCTCCTGTGTGTTCTGTTCTTCTTTTGCTTTATCTTGAATTATATTTGTCATTTCTTTTCTCCTGGATCTTTTGAACCTTTTTGCAATCAGATGCTCTCTTTTTTACACTCTCACTCTATCTCTCTATCTCACCTCATTGAACTCTCTCCTCTCTCTCATCTAACTCTCTTACCCTTCCTCTCTCTCTCTCTCTCTCACCTCACCTCACCTCAGACTGTTCCTCTCTCCCTCATCTAACACTCTCTCTCCCTGAACATCTCTGGCCTGTAGTCCTGAGTTTGCTGCTCTTTCATTATCACTGGAGATGAAAAGGCCTTCAATAAAGCAGCAGACGTGTTCAACCAGAGGGTAGGGCGGAGGGATGAGAGTACACTAACTTTGTGTGTGTGTGTGTGTGTGTGTTGGAGGGAGGGAAGGGGGTCAGACTGGGGAACGGAAAACTTCATCCTTCTCTCTGTGTCTCTATCTTTCTCTCTTTTCTTTTCTTTTCTTTTCTTTTTTTGCTCTGTCCCTTCTCTGGTTCCACCGCTCCCAGACACCCTTCTGTCTGTGCCCAAGCAGGCACGCCACGGATTGCCCTCCAACGCCCGAGAGAGCAATGGCTTGGCCCGACAGGGAGAGATGATGGAGTGATGGAAAAAAAGACGTGGTGCAAATGGAGGGGTTGGAGAGGATGGCAGAATGGAGAAACGAGACGTTGAAGAAGGCTGAGGCGGTGAGGTGTGGAGCAAGCTACTATGATGTGCCACCCCTTTGTCCCGGGTATTCTTTGTCTTGCATTCCGTGACAGGTCAGATTACGGCCACACACACGCGCACAGCATGAATATCACCAGACAGCTTTTGTTAGGGCTTTTGTGAAATGGCTTGTTTGTGAATGGAAGGATATGTGATGCAAGCTTTCTCCCTCTCAATCCCCCTCACCCATACACTTTCTCTCGGTTTGTACTATGGAAGACATAGGAGGGTCATTCAACCTTCCAAACAGCAGATGGAGTGAACTTCCTCCTCCAAGGTTGTGAAGATTTAGGAGATCTAACATATCAAATCAGCTGGCATAACCCTGAAATGTCCCCCTAACTCACCTTTTCAAGAAATTACCTCAGTGCTGAAATGAACAACGAACGAATGAACGGTGTGTCAGGTTAGGATTACAGTTTCGTGAGAAGGTTCTTTTTTTTCCTCAGCTAAGAGAGAGAGAGAGAGAGAAAGAGAGAGGCGAGTGTGTCTCATTTTTACCTCATTCACTTCTGCACACCTGATCACCACTAAGCTCCCAATGATGTTACAGAGGAAGCAACTGGAGGAGTGACAGAGTGGAGAATTGATGGCGCCCGTGCCACCTCCCCCACACACACAAACACTCTCTTTAAGATACCTGTGTGTGTGTGTGTGTGCGCTCTTGTGTTCATTTCAGCGGGAGAGGGGTGTGGGAGTAGATAGGAGAGCATCGGATACAGCCTCACAAAAGCGCAAGCCAGTCCAGCACGGGGGCCATGAAACACAAGCTGACCGCTCGCTCACGGACCGGCTCCTTCACAATGTGGCTGCTTAGATAACGCTTTGTTCTCACCAGTCCTTTTTCTTTTCTTTTTTTTTTCTTCCAGCCCTCCCCTTCATCCCTCCATCCCTCCCTCCACCCGCCTCCCTCTTGCTCTGGGCCCTTCCCTCATCCTTGTTTATTCATTTCCTTATTTGTTGCACACCTCTCTGACCTTGTTGTCGGGAACAGCCTGGCTAGTGACTCACCTCCCCTAAAACAATGCACTGAAGAGGTCAGAGTGACCAAGCTACAGCCACGCTACTGTAGCCATCTTTAGTGTTTCTACTTTTCATTTCTACTAAATCTAATTGTGGAAGCTTCAGTCTGCAGTTTACACCTTGACTGACTTTAACAGCGTACTAAATTATACCCCTTCTTAGGGCTGCAACAATGAATCTATCAGTTTCTCAATAATTAAATGAACAACAACTGCTCTGGTTATAGACTAATTCATTTTTGAGAGTTTTTGAAAAATGAAAAGTGTCTATTTGCTTGTCTATGGCAGTAAACTATCTTTGACATGTAGACAAAACCAGCCCTTCGGGGACATTAAATGTTGAGCTTTAGCAAACACTGCTTTACATTTCACCTCTCAAGCAATAAATTGATTAATTGAGAAAAGAACAGGTAACTAAATCGACTATGAATAATGAGCTGCAGCCTTCCTGAAAAGAATGTGTTGATTTGACTCAATTTAATAGTGTATAGCTTGTTCCCTTCTGTCGGGCCAGGACTGTGTATGAACACAGCAAAAAACACACATAATAGACAGCAAGCAGGAAAGGAAAGGAGCTGAATTTGCTTAAAAAATTATGTTAATTATGATCAGAATTACAAACTGCTCCTTTAAGGAAACAAAATGTTCCTGTTATCAGCAATCCACTGGGGTATTTTTGAACACAAACAGAAAGGGAAAGCAATGCAAATGTGAGAAGAACACCACAGTTATGTGCACGTTACACGCCATATGGGTGGCAAGAGATGGCAAGGAGAGACACTGCTGCTAATTAGCATTTGTGTTCAGCAGAGCTAACATATATTTGATTAATTCAGGTCCTCGTGATGCTTGCTCTGTGTGTGTGTGTGTGTGTGTGTGTGTGTGTGTGTGTGTGTGTGTGTTTTAAGATAACTGCTCCTCTCCGGGGCAAAACAATTAGGTTACATAAGCCATTCTGAAAGGAACCTCCATATCCCCCGCCGTCAGAGACCTACAGCCCACTGAGTAGCGGGGGGGCTGAAACCCTTTAATTATCGCATGCCGAGAACAAGCCCAAGTGAACCAGCCTTTTCAGATGTCAACATTTAAACTCAACATCTGTCCGAGTGTGTGTGTGTGTGTGCGCTTGTGTGTGTGTGTGTGTGTGTGTACAGCTACCACTTACGCCCAAGCGTTGCAGGGTTTGAAATGGCTCATGAAGAATGACAGAGAGAAAAATAAAGAAGGTGAGAAATAGAGTCAGAGAGTTTGCAGAACCAACATGATGCAATTCTCAAGTGATTTGTTTTTGCATTCTAAACCCTTTGCCATCCCCTACCCCAATCCCCATGCTTCCATTCACACACTCTTTCTTCATACACCCTTCCCACCACCACCCACCCACCCACACACAAACACACCTCCACACCTACACACACACAAACACACAGACAGACACAGACACATACACACACACACGTACACCATCGCTGCCTTGATGGAGGTTTAGTATGGGTGGCCTCCAGCACACACGTAATTTGAATTTCAAACGCCATCATCAGTGAAAAGGTTGTGGCTGACTAAGAGGTTGACTAGCGCAGAACGACGTCGCTGTAATCTGTTTTGCGGCCACTCCACCTCAGGGATATTTGCTCATACACGCGGCCAACACACGGGCGGGCGGGCGGGCGGGCGTACAGGCAGGCAGGAAGGGAAGTGGAGGGCCAGTTGGCGTGTGTGTGCTTGTGGGATTTGGGGGTGTTTTGTCTTTTCTTTTTTTTTTTCATTCACACTGGCAGCCACGAGACAGGGAAAGTGTGGCGAGAGCAGACGAGGCTAAAACGACTGTGAGTCTCCAAGGAGGACAGGAGAGGAAAGACCTGTTGTCGTGCGTCAAACAAATCAGCATGATCAGAGGAACCCTAAGTACCCGTGTGACAGCATTAGTGAGAGATCTCAGGCAGCTCCAGTCTCCGTAACAGATCTGGGCCGCACGTGGTGTGGATGCGAGGCAAGGCAGTCTCTCAGCACGATACTAAGGCACTATAATTCTATCTCTGCGCTTTCAGACACTCTCTCCTACTTCCCTGTTCCCTCGAGAGTCTTGACAGGCAGACAGGCACCATAAACAGCCTGTTGTACAAATCATAAACAGCAGTTCAGTAATTGCCCCCGCCCCCACTGCTTTGACACCCACAGAATTTCAATATGCTAGTTTGCTCCAACAAGCCATGCTCACAGTGTGTGTCCTTAAAATGAAGTCCAGTCTCGCCAAGTGTAAAACCCAAATCACACAGCTAATTCTCAGCCCCTCAAATTACCTATGGGAACTCTCAAATGCTTTTCACTAGTAGTACCACACTGTTATAGTGTGTATAGGATGGACTGAGACTGTTACAGTGTTGTAAATAGGATTGTTTGTGAGTGTGTATATACACAGTTTGTATTGCTCTGTATTCACAGACATTTCAACATGGAATTTTTTTTCAGCAGCACCTTTTACTGCTTTAGTAGCTCTTGGTGTGAATATACAGTAATACAGTAATAGTCGATGAAGCTGGCTATGAATATACAGTAATACAGTAATAGTCGATGAAGCTGGCTATGAATATACAGTAATACAGTAATAGTCGATGAAGCTGGCTATGAATAAGCAACCGTTGCATTTTTACTTGTTTGACAGCATTCTTAACATTTTTCAACGATCAATCAATCAATGTGTTGTATCAGTCTCAGAGGAACCATAAACAAAAATAAACACTCCATATTTATCAGTATCACTTCCTTATAGTGTACTGTGTTACTCCAGGGCAGAATATCCTCTCTCTCTCTCACTCTTTGCCCTACTCCGCTACATCTGTAATGCATGGGACCCTTGCATAATTGCAGGCTTAAATCCCACCACTGGATATATTGGTCAGTCAGGAGGGATTAGACAATGAGATAGACAATGCTTCTGTGTGTGTGAGTTTGCGTGTGTGTGTGTGTGTGTGTGTGTGTGTGTGTGTGTGTGTGTGTGTGTGAGAGAGAGAGAGAGAGAGAGAGAGAGAAAGAGGTGGGAGAACAAGGACGTCACTAGTTTTCCATGAAGATCAAGAGCCAAGACACAGCATGATCACAGTCTCAGTCAGGATTCTACAACAAAAATATTGAACTTTTTTGGTGCTCGCTCAGTGTTTTCTCATGCTACCAAAATAGAGATGGTGAATGAGGCCATTAATCGTACATGTTTTGCTTCCATTTTTCATTTCACAAAAATATATGTCAAGTGTCAAGAAAATAAGAAAAATCCAGACTGGATTATTAGATTGCTTTAAATTACTTGTCGACTTTACAATGCCAAAATAAAAACAGATGGAAGACTTCTTTTGGCAAGCTTTCCTATTCATGAATAGTTTTACAGTCCTAACTATTGATTAAATAATACTGAGAGCTCCTCTATCGCCCAAAGACATAATAAAAGCTTGAGTGACCTAAAGTGAAAGACTGATATTCACTGATGTATTAGCTTTGCTTTCCATTATGAAGTTTAACTCTCTCATTCTATCCCACAGTATACTTCATTTAGGTGTAATTAAGTTTTAAATTACTATAATCTCACGTTACTGTAGGATGCCAGAACACAGTTAGCAGATCTTATTTCTCATAGGGCCCTTCTCTCAACTTCGGCATATCAGTGAATCCTATAATCTGGGAATACATGTGACAGAACAACTGCATTTCTGCAGCGTCCAATCTGAGGAGCACTGTGTCAACATCAAGGGCATTTTTTTTTCCTGCTAAGTTGTTCCCTATATAGACTCTAGTGCATAATCCCTTCAGTTTCGAGCACATCAGCGAGTGTGCTTCATTAGCCTGTAAATTTAGCCCGTGGCACAGTACATGACTTTGTGCCTCGTCGCACGCATGGCTTATAGCCTCGCCCAGAGGATGTCGGGCCTCACATGCAGCCTCACATATGGTGCAAGTGCAGAAAGATATGTTCTGAGAGGAATTATGACTATAACGATTAATGATAAATGATTATTTATTAAGCTTTCATAGCTATGCCAATTCCTTCGATAGCTTAGCTTAGCTTAGTTTAGCTTCTTAGAGGCCTTTGGTAGCCAGCCCTGTCTTTGTAATTTGTAATGCCACTTGCCAATAAAACCCCACTCATTCTCTTGTGTATTTAACTGGCCGTAATAAATTGAATAATTTTCCCTCCCTCCAGCTCTAGTTGTGATGAGTTCATATACTGCACAGTTTTTCTTTCCACATTCAACAGAATGGATGGGGCAGAACATGTTTTAGACCATCACCACATCCTAAAA
The DNA here is from genome assembly GCA_015244755.2 of Tenualosa ilisha. Taxonomy (NCBI): domain Eukaryota; kingdom Metazoa; phylum Chordata; class Actinopteri; order Clupeiformes; family Clupeidae; genus Tenualosa; species Tenualosa ilisha. Next base: position 1,326,840 of record PYXC01001083.1, read on the forward strand.
TCACTGCCTTAACTGTTACAACCTTGCCCAAAGCTTTGGAATATATTAATTTAGTGTCAACCCATCCAAATCCCTGTCACCCCCCATACACACACACACACACACACACACACACACACACACACACATACACAGATACATGCACCCCTGTTTTGCTCAGGGGCCTGTACATTCTGAACTCTCCAAAAAAGATCAGAGATTAATTGACAAAGTAAATAGGCTAATTTATGATCATGACATTTGACATATTCTGTCATTTTCATTTGACTGCTTTGAGCATGATACACTGCTGCCAAATCACCACCTAAAGCCAAGTAATATTTTTTGATACTGAGCATTTGCCACTGTGGAGGTATAGGAACACTTACAACACAAGTAAGGCACAGCTTTTTGATACTCTGCTTTTACATGTGCAGAAATACAGAAGCACTGGTCACACATCAGGCACTTATGTAGGTATTATGCACCCCTAGCCACAGGATGGTACATGTGTAGTGCTGTGTGGTACAGTAAGTAGATGGCTCAGCCTCTGTGGAACAGAGGGATGTTTTGAGGGGACCTGATGAAGCGTGTGACTCAGCACTGGAGTGGGGCTACACTCCCAGCAGATCACCACTTCCCTCTGTCTTGTCCCCCCCCCACACACACACACACGCTCATGTACACCACTGGCTTTTGTCACACATGCATCTCACACACACACCACACACAACTCCACATTTTATACAGAGAGGATTCTGTGTGTGTGTGTGTGTATGTGTGTGTGTGTGTGTGCATGTGCGTATTTATGTGTGTATGTTACATCTCCCACACAATGTCATCTGTGGAAAGCGTCAGTCCTCCTGTCAAACACACCCTACCAAAATAGATGTGCCACCATTTTAGAGATGTGACATTAAGAGAGGCAAAGACCTTTGTAAATCGTAAGACTTTTTTCCCTACAATTTTTAGGTATGTTATACATGCATACTCTGCATATACATGTATATATATACTGCACATTAGCACATTACTGAAAGGGAATCTATGCACTGTGATCTTCCTTTAAGTTACATTGAATCATGTCTGCCTGTATCTCCATTTCAGTTATTTGCTCCCTCTGAAGGAAAGCATGTGCTGTCCGAGTCTTCAAATGTAAATTGGCCCAAAGAAAAAAAGCCTCAGTAAGCTGCACCCGTCCCACCCACCACCCCCACCCCCGTCCAGCCCCCTCTCGGTACATGCACAGCAAGTCAAGGCCAGGGCTGTGACTTTCTTCTGTAGTCTTTCTGACATTGACGTCAGTGACTAACAAGCTGTCTCGTGTTGTTCCGAGCATCCCAAGCTGCAGTCACTGCATGCATTAGTCACTGTTAAGGCATCCTGGAGCTTAGTCGTATTCCAGCGCACTATCCCTCTCTCTCTCTCTCTCTCTCTCTCTCTCTCTCTCTCTCTCTCTCTCTGTCTCTCTCTCTCTGTCTCAGCCTTCACATGGCACATTCATCACACAGCTGAAAAGTATGTGAACACAGGCTGACGCATGTTCATATAGTCAAGCTCGGCCCATATAGACCCCATATAGCCAATGTAGAACAGTGATGCACAAGCCCTTCAGTAGCTCACGTATATTTAGTTTCATGTTCCTTCAGTTGTCCTCTTTTGCTTGGTGTGCTTATAGCTTCTATGCATTTATTACACAGGCTTAAATGTGTAATTTGAGCTTACCCCTCAACCTGAATATTACAGATTTCATTGGCACAATGCCTCTCACTTGATATACTTTTTTGTATTTCCATCTTGTCAAATCTCTCAAAACATCAACTATTTTGTCAGTCTTTGGAGTCATTTCTAAATCCACAGTGACCTTGTGAACAAGATCTCTTTTCAAACTGCATTTCTTCAACAATCTTTTTTAGGCCTTTCTGTAAAGCTCCAGTGTCAAGGTCAACCATGAGTTCCATCCACAGAAAGACTTAATTGAATGACTTCTAATTCGTGCTTTTCTTCAGTTCAGAAGTTCCTCAGCTTTTCTTTAGATGGCAGTGGGAGGAATAGCTGGAGGTCCACAGAGACTCTTGTTATGTAAGAGAGGCCATGCTTTGATGGCTCCCAGCCCAAAGGGCCCACAGACAGAGGTCAGAGAGAGGCAGCCGCAGTCTGGCCCTCTGACCACCAGGAGTCCCCTGAACTAAGGCTTATGCAAGAAGGGTGAGTCGCACAGATGAAAAACCAGATAACACCTCAAATGTATTCCATTTGCAGAGCATCTGTGTGGGACGAGAGTGGTGAGCCTGACCTGCAACTAGAAACATAAAACTGCAAGTCTGGGTTGTAGCTTAGACTTCTGGAAACAAACTGGCGTCCTTTTCACGCTTCCAAGGTTTTGTTTGTTTGATTGATTGATTGTTTGTATGTCTGTATGACAGCAGAATTATGGAAAAAAAAAAAAAATTTTGGCTCAATTTTCAAGGATCTGGGTGGAAGGAGGTAGTATGGGCCAAGGCAGAGCCCATCCAATCTGGAATGAATCTGAGTCGCTGAGATGAAAAGCTTTTCATTAACATTTCAAAATATGGCATTTGGATTCAGCAGAGTTTTACGCTCTCTGAGTGCTTTTCTAGCTCTAAGAATAAATTGCAATCTTTTGAAGACACTGTGACTAGACAGATGTTGTCCTCACTAACCACAATTATGCACTTTTTCAGTTCAAGTTCTTACAAAATATATCTTACCACTACAGCCGCAGTAGATGAATTCATTATGATTTGTAATAACAAAATAGCTATTTGCACACGTGCAACATAACATGCTTGTACACTGATTAGGGTATGCAGGATATAAAATGAAGTGATATATTTAATCATCAACCCTCACAAGCTGTCACAAGCGCAGTGTGACATCTTTTTGTCACTCTTGACGAGACTTCCCACTAATCTTTTTGCACTCTATTTCTCCCCCTGCAACTTCTGCCACTGACTGTGACACACCCGGCATCACATCCCTGCAATTAGCATTAGTTGATTAGCCATGCTTCCACCTCCTTGATTACAGTATTAAACCGTCTACATTTGGTGCCCATGAGTGTTGATAAAGTTTTTTTTTTTTTAACATTATTTATTTATTTTATTCTATTTATTTGTGATGGGGGAGTTTGTTAATCTGCACAAGTCTGTTGACAGGATTAGCTAGACCGTTATAATGAAGCAGGCTTGGTGGGGAAAGAGGGGAATGGCTTAGCATCGCCTCTGGCCCAAATGCCACCATCGGCAATGCACATACTGTAAGAACAACAGTGCAGACTGGAGAAAGACTTATTTCTCCAGCTTGTGCGTGTGTGTATTTGTGTTTGTTTAGAAAAGACTAGCATGGCATAGTTGACCATATCCACATAAAAATGCTGCTACCAAAGTGGCTAGTTAGCCTGGGGCCCTGGCTGTTATCATTGTCACTCAGTTTCATTCTGTTTAGCTACCGGTCATCTGACCCAACCACTTGGATGGCAAGTCCATCATTGATCAGAGGGAACGGTGTTTGTTTTGAAATTATGGTATGGGACAGGCTTATTTGGTGTAGATAAGATCACATGTCTGATATTCAGTGTCATTATGGTTTGCCAGTAAATTTGGGCCTCAGCTTGTCTGATAATTGAGCTTGTTGTCACAGCTGATATTACTAAATTTATATAGCATATTTGAAACAGTTGAATTTAAATGGGTTTTGATTGATACTGTGTATTAAGAAACATTTCTCTCAAAGCTGTAGAACTGGAGGATCCTATGTAAAAGTATGTAGTTGCTCTAATCCAGCAGAGTCGGCAAACTCACTTGTAGATATAACAGACGTACGACTTCAAGACACATTAAGGTCAACGCTCTCTCTTTTTGTCAAATAGTACAACAAAGAGCATGTATGAGTCTGTGTCACAAAATCTAACTATGCATTCATATATTCAGTCAGTTCTCGGTACATTTCCATGATCTGTTGGCTCTTACGGATTGTAGAAGAGTTGTCTTGGTGAGGTTTATTTGAAATGACAGTCCCTCATGTGGCCATATGCCAAGATGAGGGGAGTGGGGGTGGGGGGGGGATGTATGCTTCGCATGTTTCACAAAATGGATGCTCACATTTGACTTCTCATTGGAAACCGCAATTCAATAGTATATTCAAGTCCTTCATAATCCTGAGCCCTCACTCTTTCCTGATGTACTGTCATGTATTCCCGTACGAATCATGTGTTTGTCCTTAAAGGGATACACCACCATTTGGGGAAATACCGAAATACACTCATTTTCTACCTCCCTTTAAGTTAAACAATTGAGTTTTACCTTTCTTCAGTTCATCCATCCATCTCCAGTCTGACGGTAGTGCTTTTAACTCCAGCCTAGCATAGATCATTGAATCAGATTGGACAATTAGCATCTCACCTTTTAGCATCTTGCTCAAAAGTGACTAAGAATTCTGATATTTTTCTTAATTCAAACTTGACTCTTCTGTAGTTGGAAAGTGAACAAAGAACAACAGAAAATGAAATGATTTCTAGGCTGATATGACATGGAACTGTACTCTCATTCCGGCGTAGTAATCAAGGAACTTTGCAACCTACCATGATATCAGTAGCTTGCACTACTTGACTTGGACACATGAAGAGACTATTTTCAGATGTGGTTCCTTGATTACTACGCCAGAATGAGAGTGTAATTTTATGCCATACCTGCCATGGAAAATTTTCCGTTGGTCGAGAGGAGGTGGAAATTGAGTGTACTTCCCCAACTGGTGGCATACTGGTGGCTTTTAACACTCTTTTGCATATATCTGTTGTGTCTTTTTGTGTTTAGAAAACATAAAATCTGCATTAGGTGTACTGCAGAACTAGAACATGACCATTTCATACCATACCCTTCAAATCTAGTAGAAATTAGTCACACAGCAATTCATAGTTCTGATATACACTATATCAGTTGTCATGTTTAACATTTAACATGTCTCATCTTGACATGCGATTACATAGACTGTTATTGTGGTTCACCCACAGTCAACATAACTGTTGACTGAATCATCATGAACTGAATCATCACCTCAATATCTAAGCCCTTTTATATCTTGTATCTTTTATGGCTTGAATTCTGCTAAATTCAGTCAGAGCAGAGCAGTTCACCAGTGGTACTGGCCTACAACAAATACTCCTCCTCTCCATCTTTTACATGGGAACCTGTTCTTTTACATGGGAACCTGTTCTTTTACATGGGAACCTGTTGGTCCCTGAGTGACCTGTCATGCTGGATAGCGTTCCTGTGCATCTGAGATAGATGTCTCAGGAAAAGGATCAGAGATATTTTCTCTGCTGAAATAAATGTCACATAATAGAGAAATGACTTGGAATTAAAATGTGAAAAGGGGGTGGGGTGTTACAAAACCAAATCTGTAGAGAATCTTAGAGGCAAGGACAAGGACTGAAACTTAATCAAAGGCTCTACCACTGTGATCCTACATTGTCTTAGAAACATCTTTAAAAGGTACTGTTTAAGACCAAAACTATCATACAAATTAGTAATATTCTCCAAGGCAGGCCAACCCCCCACTCACACACACACACACACACGCACACACACACACACACACACACAAACACACACACACACCAGTTTCTCACATACTGAAGATGCCGATAGAGAAAGGGTAACATAAAATCAGACAGAGGCAGCTCATGAACCACTTTGGCCTGATACCTCTCAGCCTCCTCTCTCGGCATGGGCCTCCCTGTTTTGGTCCCCTCACTGTGACTGCAGAGGATACAGAGGATTCCCCGCACACATCCTTTGCCTTGCCAGAAATTATGGCCATTGGCCTGAGTCCCAGCATGAGTGAAAATCTACTTTTATCTGCCTAATTGATGCGCTCAGCAGATAACAAGCTGCAGTGGTGGCGACACGGGTGGGTGAGGTGGGGCGGGTGGTTGGGGGGTCGGGGTGTCCCCTCCAAGCACGCAGCACAGAGCGGACCAAGAGCTGAAAAGACACATTGGAAGAGGTCTCCTCCCTACCTAAACCCGCCTACACAACCGACAAGATTCATCGGCTTTGCAGAGCGGTCCAGGAGCCTTTGCCTAAGCCCTTGTGGATGTTTTGAATAGTAGGCCAGTGCACCACATGGCCAGAAATAAAGTGGCAGCTTTGGAGCAGATGGCATTTGAGTACATATCAAGTTTCATGATCTAAAAAAAACAAAAAAACAAAAAAGCATACAAGGAAATCAGGATGTTGACAGTTTACCCCTTTTGCCCATTTATCCTACCCCCATTCATAATTCACATTTTTGGAATCATATTTCTCTCATTCTGTGTTTCTAGGGCATCAGCGTGGCATCAGAGGCTCAAGTTCATAAGTTCAGAGAAAGGACACCACCACAAGGTAAGGTTGTAATGTTATTTACATTTTGGTTTAAAAAAAACAAACAATCAAACAAACAAACAAAAAAACATTGGCCTGTACATCTGAAAAATGGATTCTCTGGAGCTGTGCCTCAAATACTTTGCCTGGGTTGATCTCTGAGCATCCACAAGTTAACATTCATTTAAGCTCTACTCCTCACACTTCAAGATCAACTGAAAATGGAAAAGCAGACTGCTCTTTGTCAAAACACACGTGTCTACCTGATCACACTTACAGTTAATTTAATTACATGTAACGAGTTGTTCGTTATGTAAGAGGTATCTGAACATCAGCCACGCAAATAAATCATTCATTATCAGGTAATTTCTGACATTCTACATCCAGCTTCCTGCATCCAGATGTGTTACCAGTCCTGAGGCAGACAGAACACAGAAGCAAAGGTGTGGAGATTTTGTCACATGGCAGCTCACTTCACCAATCAGCTTAAGAGATAAATATGGCACTTACGATAGCACCATGTAATTAGCATCTGTCCCGCTACACACATACCACCAACACCAAGTTGCTGTCCTGAATAATCAGCATACTGTAGCTGTACCATGAGTACAGCAGTCAGCCAGGCACACAAAACAAGGTCATATGATTGGAAACCAGCAAGACCACAAGGATGGTGAGGACAAGTGTGGTAATGGTGTTAAGGACACTTCACTCGATCTAATGGAATGCCATGGAAGAAAATGGTTGTTTGTCATTCAGTTACATCTATGCTTTACTGGAAAAGATTTTCTGTTACGGAAAACATTTTTCCATAGTTCCATGTAAGCTGTTATTGTGTAAATGCCTAAAAAGACGGATCAACACTTGTTTTGCACTGTGTGTAGATAGTGTATATAGGAATATATAAACAATACTCAAAAACTCCCTGATCTCTGTTTCTGTGGTACAAAGAGCATTACTTGCCTATGCCGTGAAGGTGTCTATAAATAAACTCTGACCACTTGCACGGAGTGCTGCTGTTTGGAGAACACTTTTGTGTATGGCTCTTAAAGAAAGCTAGATGTTCCAATCCATCAAAGTCCTTACTTGTTCAGGCTCCTCTAACCACACTTCTGCAAGTCTCCTATGCTAAGGTGTTTCTGGGCAGGCAATATAAAACAGCTCTGTGACTTCCTTATATCCATTCAACCCACCGGCTTGCAACCAGCTACTGTGTGTAGCCAACAAACTGTAGGTAAATATGGTGAGCAGTGATTGCAGGTATCTTTGCTTACTGTTGACACGCTAGAGTGAGAAAGCAAGAAAGAGAAATAGAGGAAGAAAGAGCAGTAGATTTAGCAGGGTGCAGTGCCAGTAGGTGCTATTTTCTGGTTATAGAAAGAGCCTTGAGGCAACTTCAGGTCAGCTTAGTTTAAGCAGATGTGCTGCACTCGCGGTCAGCCAACATTCACTAATTAGTCATTGTTCTCTATTTTTGCTTTTTTCTCTCTGTCATTCTTTCAGTTTATTTAGGTTTCATACATTTTTCTTGCAGTTTTTTTATTATTTCTTTACTTTCTGTTTCTATATCATATTCACCTTGATTTTACTCTGATAGTAAAATCTATCATGGATATATTGTAATATCCATGATGTTCTTGATGTCACGCTCCTTAAAATAAAGTAGGCTGAGGTTTATCCCCAGGCATTGTTATGACACGCAGCGTGATGCATCCCCCCCCCCCCCCCCCCCCCCCCCCCCCCAAACACACACACACACACACACACACACACACACACACACTCACATACACACATACACACATCCCGCTCTCTCTCAACCATCAACCATCATTGTTGACCTTGACTTCGCCCTTGATCCCTTGTCTATTCTTTATCTCACCTCCCCGCTGTTCCAGCCCCCTAGATAATCCCAAGAGTGTGAAAAGACATCACATGTTAAAAAAACATCACGAGGCCAAACACGCTTGGGAAAAAAAAAGAAATCACTCTCCGACTATTGGGCCGGAATAACATCTCCATTGTGCTCCAATAACTGCAAACATTAATAGGATACGTCTATCACGTCGGCCAGAACAGCGACCACAATATTGCCCTACTCAAATTCCACAGCTTTATTCTCTCGGCGGCAGTTCTCCATGACCTTGGCAGTAGACTCCTGCTCATGTTGGCAATCACTAGGGCCCTTTAAAACTGATGGGGGGGATTATTGGGGCTTTTTTTGGCCCCATCAGCAGGCGAGTAATAGATGGGCTTTTTGAACCCCACTGTGCAGCCTCACATCAAAACTCTGACTTCAACTGCCAGGCCATGACAGGCTGATCTTGCATAACTTGAAGGGGGAGGTTAACATATCATCCAAAATTGCCTCTTTTTACTCCGTGCTACATTTGTTCTACTTACTTTATTTTGGTTTGGGTTTGGTCAATTCTAATGCATTAAGCGTGAATTACAGTCTCCATATTTCGCTAGATAAAAAGCCACATTGAAACATGAAATGCCACCTCTGTGAGTTCATTTTTTTTAAGTGAGTACAAGTGTGCTTGTCAGCCAAGCATAAAGCAGAACCAACAGCACTAAAGTTAACAATGTGCCGATGACCTCTGTTTCCTCAGTATTTCTGCATCTCAGGACACTGACCTCCTGGAAGCTATTGTTTTTCCCACACTTTCACCTTCTGGGATGCTCTCCCTAAAAATGGCTCACTCAACCTCACTGCCAGCCTTATTGTAGGGATTAGTTAGGGGTAGGCTGGAACAAATGGGCATCTATCTTTGACTCTAAGCCAACTTCAAGCTCATCGTCCATCTAGGAACAAACACATGGACGACCTTGTAGCCAGGGCCAATCCAGAGATCACACACAGACACACACGCACACACACAGGGACTCACAAAAGCACACATAGTACACACACTTATTTCCACATACACACACCCAGGCGTGAAACACCTGCTGTCCAGTATTCAAAGCACCTGTCTGCAACCCTTACAGCTGGGTCCTCCACAACCATCAGGGGGATGATTGTAAGACAACACTCCCCCTACAAACACACACACAATACACTGGAGTGGGGACACCCTTGTCTACATTCCAGCGGTCAAAATGACACTATTCAGCCACCACATTCCCATGCAACAAATGTGCACACACACACACATATGCGCACAGTGCAAGCATCCTTCCATTCATTCATCAGTCTTCTCATAAAGCACGCACAAAAGCATGCTCGCCATTCAGACACGTCCATTCTAAACATATACTGCACTTTGAACTGCATGACATGCATTCACATCAAATAAGTTGTCCATAAAAAGGGGTTTCAACTACTGTGTGGCAACTACCTTTGTAGAGACATTTGTGTTTGTTTGTGTATCATTTTTTGCAGGCAAAATAAACATTGATTTTATACAGATTTGCAATATATGAGGTGCCAACTTCACGCAGGTCTTCCACCATGACTTTCATGATTTCAGTGAAACCTTTTAGAGAGAGTAGACCCTCTGAGTCCAGTGCCAGCATTTGTGATGTTTTATGCTTTTAAAAATAAATCTATACTTTATTAAACGTTACATGTAATGAAGTCAGATGTGTAATTACATGTAATGAAGTCAGATCATACATTCAGTGTAATCTCCTGTAGGCTTTTGCCCTATAGTATTCAGGCAGTGCTTTTGTGTGCAAGCAACTGAGAGTACCCAATCCGTAGATGTCTGGCAGTGGCCACACAAGGGACAAATCCTATATGTGTTCATGCTACAAATACTTCTCTCTGAACCAGCGGAGTGCCTCTTTTAAAAGGTTTTATTGGCTCTCTGCGGAGCCCCTGTGTGAGCAGCAGCACTGGCATAGGGCTTCAAATGGCCTGCCGCTCACTGAGGGCTGGCCTCATTGGCACAGCCTGCCCTACTCAGAGTGACATGGCGGAGGCTGGCAATGGGAGCTCTTGGGAAGAGGACGTTGAGGGGTTGGGGGTGATGCACACGAGTGGACACTGACGACAAGGAGCATGTCACAGGAGAGAAGTACACTTGCCTGAGCATGCCTGCACGGCTAGTTAGCAGTGTTGGGAACATAAAGGCTTTTAGGGGCCGAAGGTCCTCAGGGAAAAAGATCATTGGGGCAGGTGTAGCCACTGTGTTGAGGCTGTATGATGGGATATGAACATTTTCGTGGTTTCACATTAAATATAAGGTCTTTTTTTGTTGTAATTGGCACATATGTAGTCCACACCAATACTTTGGACACACACAGGAAAGTACATCCAAACATCGAACACATATTGACATCCTGCCAGTCCTCTCACTCTTTCTTGGTCTGGCACACCCATTCACATGCCTAACGCATTGTGTCTCAGGTTCTGATAACTATAGCCTCATCTAATCTTCTATGAAAGACGATCCGTTTCCACCGTGCAGTCGTGCGAGGCTGCGCGCTACCAAAAGGCCCAGCCCCCTCGGCTCCTCCCGGCTCTGGCACCTAGCACCTGCTGGCACTTTTCTTATGGCCTCCAGGGACATTCTGCTGAGTAGTAGTGCGATATACAGCCTATCCTGACGATGCTCTTTGCACCCCCCCCCCCCCCCCCGCCTCGCTGCTTTGTATTAGCAACCCGTGCACAAACAAGTTCTAATAGACTGACATTAACACTCAGCCGATTTTCATCCAAGATATTATTCCGATATTGATATGGATCAGTTTTTGCACAGCACATTGTTGAATTGTGGAGTGACTTGTGCACTAGAAACGTGCTCTTGCTGGCCTAAGTTGCCCTTGCTTCCCCAAATGCTAGGCTTTTAACCCGAGTTGGCGCCCTTTGACTGAGCCGCGTGGTTCTGAAAGGACAGCTCCCCAGATTAAAATGTTATCGCGAACCGCCAAGTGGACAGATCCAAATTAAATTTCTGTGTTTGCAACAAAAAGAAGTCTTTATAAGGGCCTCAAATAAATAAATAAACAAACAAATAAAGAAATCAATAATGGAAAAGTCTCTCTGAAATATGCAAATTGCGCCACCCCCACACCAAATGTAGTGGAAGAGGATCTTGACTTCATTAACTTTATCAAACGATACATTAGCTGTGTTGTAAACACCACCAATAGGCTATGAATGATTGATCTTTGGAGAAAAGCAACAGGTTAAAAAGCTCGTTGTGCACTAACCTTTTATTTGCGTGCGGGGTCTTGCTCTGATGTGTTCTTTCACTTTGGATGATAATCACTCTATTCATCGCTCATTTGATAAGATCCTCCTGTGAACATTATCTTTCTCACGTATCACTGTGCCAACGGGGCATTCTTATCACACAGGCTTCACTCCAGAATGTTCTTATGAAAACAAGGCTGTCATAGAGTCTTTTTTCACTATTTCATCTCTGTTTTTTTCGTTTCTTTAGGTCCATCTTGAAAAATAGTCCCATTAAAAACGCAACACGTCTCAATGAATATTAAGAATATAAATCAGTCCAGGCTATTCACGAACGAACCATGTATATTTCGAATTAGCCTATATGTAAGGTGTGCTTATAGGCTATTTTAGGTTATAGTTACAACCAGTTTGATATATGACTTCGAAAATATGTACATGTGCTGAAATTCGTTTGTAACGGGAATTCCAGTAAACATCTATGGATGGTACATTAAGAAAATTAAAATGCCCATATCTCCTGCTTCTCCAAACATGTAGGCCTAAGCAATTCACATGTTTCAATGTCGACATGATTTGTTGGAAGTAGTCCTACTTGTTAACTTGTTCACTTAAGGCCAGTAAAACAAACCTGCCAACTGCAGTAAACTATATTCAACTTTTTTTCATCTAACTTTTATCAGTCCATGCAATCCAGGTTTTACTTTGACCAGCTTGCTTTCTCCTATGATGACATAGAACCTTTAGGCCTATGATGTGTAATGTGCAACATAATTACTGCGTCCATTTGATTCAACCTGCGCCTGTAATGGGATTTGAATGAGTGTGCTCGTCGTATTAGAAAACTATGTGCTGTGCTTAGGTAAAAGGGTAGAAAAAAATTCCTGAATCGCAACAGTGTTGATTCTAACATTGTGCAAAAGCCTTTGAACATACAAAGGAGGGACTACGTGACTCAATAGATTCTCACAGTACCACAATCTGGTGGATGCCGAGAAGGACACTGAGGGGTCTATAAGTCTGTTTCCCGCGTGTCCAAACAAAATGCGTAAAGGGATTTTTTTATGTCCAAGCTGCTGTTAGCTTTGATGTTAGTTTTCTCCACAGGCGTGTTCGTCTCGTCGTTGTTCTCCACGTCTCCTGTCGATTTCAGAGATGACCTGCTGCGGCTGCGCTTCATTTCATCGCTAGGACTAGCGTGACCGCCGGCGTTATTGTCATCTTTTAGTGATGATTGATCCTGGTCGGTCTCTCTGTGGTAAAAGTAGTTAAAGTTGGACACGATGACCGGCACCGGCAGAGCGATGGTCAGCACGCCAGCGATGGCACACAGAGAGCCAACAATTTTACCCCCCACCGTCACGGGTCTCATGTCCCCATAGCCGACTGTGGTCATAGTTACAACCGCCCACCAGAAGGCATCAGGGATGCTGGAGAAGTGCGACTCGGGTTCATCGGCCTCTGCAAAGAACACCGCGCTCGAGAACAAGATGACTCCTATGAAGAGAAAGAAGATTAAGAGGCCCAGCTCGCGCATACTGGCCTTCAAAGTCTGGCCTAGAATCTGGAGGCCTTTGGAGTGGCGTGAGAGTTTGAATATTCGAAACACTCGCACCAGCCTTATAACTCTCAAAATGGCCAGGGACATAGCTTGCTGGCCGTTTTGATGTTCTTCTCCCTGTTGCTCGGCCAACTCGGTGCCTACTGTGATGAAGTAAGGCATTATGGACATAATGTCAATAATGTTCATGATGGTCTTAGAAAATTCTGCCTTGCTTGGGCAGGCGAAAAATCGCACGAAGAGCTCAAAAGTGAACCATATCACACAGGTGGTTTCTATGATGAAAAAAGGGTCGGTGAAGGTGAGCGACGGCCGGACGGTCGTGCTGTTGTCTCCCCGGACAGTGACTGGCAGTTCTCTTTCATCTCGGAACTCAGGTAGTGTCTCCAAGCAAAACGTTATGATTGATATGGTGATGACAATCACAGACACTATTGCAATGCCTCTTGCGGGGCTGGAACTCTCGGGGTACTCAAAGATCAGCCATACCTGTTTTTGAAATTCATTCTGTGGCAAGGGCTTCTCCTCTTCTTTGATGAAGCCCTCGTCCTCACGGAAGCGCTCCATTGCCTCCTCCCCTAGCTGATAAAAGCGAATCTCATCTGCAAAGACGTCGATTGACACATTGACGGGTCGCCGAATCTTTCCCCCCGACTGATAAAAATAGAGAATTCCGTCGAAACTTGGCCTGTTGCGGTCAAAGAAGTATTCATTCCGAAGTGGATCGAAGTACTTAATTCTCTTGTCAGGGTCCCCCAGCAAAGTGTCCGGAAACTGATTTAAGGTGCCCAACTGTGTTTCGTACCTTAGTCCGGCGATGTTTATAAACACCCTCTCGTTGCTGTCGTTGTCCATGTCCATGTCCAGCATGTCCTCATCAAACAGATGCGGACTATGGTCGGCGCGCAACAGCGCATCCATGGCATTTTCGCTGCAGCTAAAAGTGTTATTCATGTCGTTAATTTTCCACGAGCTTTGAGGTGGACTTGCCAGCGTGTTTGACTCCTTGTATCCCTCGTTGAATCCTGTCTGGACAAAGCCTTGTTGGGGATGATCCAGCGCGTTTTGGCAGGCTTCGCCGGCATTTCCAGCGCTCCCTTTTGAGCCGCCGTTTTCAAAACTCACCAAGGCTATCTCCATTCCGAAGCCATTAAATACTCATCTGCAAAAGACTTGTGGACTTAGAACAAAATGATTGTCGTTCACACGAACAGTTCTCTCCACTCAAAACTACTGCGTTCCAGATGAGGCAGCGTGTAATCCAACGCACCGTCTTCCTCCTCACCACTCACTATGAAATATACTCAGCGCCTAAGCCAGCTCCAGCTCCGTGGTCTGGGCAAAGTAAATACTACCATAAGAGGAGCGAGAAGACCCGGATGAGAAAGTAATGATTTATCCTGACATCAACAGAACTGTTCAACTACCACTGTCAGGGAATCCTTTGAATGTCTTTCTGTGTCAGGCAATCTGTCATTCTAAACTCACACAGGGCTGTGTGTGAGAGTGTCGAGACAGTCGAGAGAGCGAGAGAGAGGGAGTAAGAGGAGGAGGGGTTACACCTCCCTCTGAAGAGGCTCAGCATGCATTTTATCCTCAGCGTGATTGTTTTGATAGTATTTTATCATAGTTGGACATAGGGTTTTATAAACGTGAATTCACATTTAATCACATTTAAAAAGTAACCTCTATTGTAATCCTCATCATCATATTTTTAAAGCATTTGCTATGTTATCATTATTATACGAGATGAAGTATGCATTTTAAGCACATTACTCTTTTAATGTCTTAACTAATGTTATTTTTATATACCATGAATAAGGCTGTCATGTGTGCTGAAGTGACACGTGCACACTCACACACACACACACGCACACACATGCACGCACACACACACACACACACACACACTTTGCACACATGGTTGAGTTTCATGTAGCCTGGAGAGATGTTGCATCACCAAATGTTTTTGCGTGTCATATCACCATTAACAAGTCAGGTTTACAGAGGGAAAAACTCCTTACTAGCCTGCCTATCTCTGATTTTATCAGAAAATCATTTGCTTTCTGCCTTTCACTCCTGCCCTCATGCAGAGTGTCTTTGCTGGCAAACCAAAGAATCCACAAACATGGCTGTCAAATGACACTAATTGACATGATTGCCATTTCCAAGAATCGAGACAGACAGCTGTGGCCTCAACCAATGGGATTCACTGCAGGGCATTCTACAACTGGGTATTGATATAGTTTATCGTAAGAAATCTATATATTGTGAATTATGCCCTGCAGAATGAGACATTGATCTCACATATATACTATACTCTCTCTCTCTCTCTCTTTCTCTCTCTCTTTTTTGCGCTGTCTTTCACTCTCACTTTTCTTTTTTTCATTTTCTCCTTGAATGGATCCTCTTATTCTTCTCACGCTCTTCTATTCTGGCTGCTTCTTACAGTCTTTGAATAGGTCATGTGACTGAACATCTCCCTGCCGTTCTCCTTAATCCCCACCTCTGTGTCATCATTGGATTCTGCTGGAATACAGCCATAGCAACAGCAATCCCTGTGTGGGAACTTGGACGATCTGAGAGGGCGTGATTGACAGGCAGCGAGCAATTTTAATTCACATAGGGGAGGACACATGGGGGGGGGGGGGGTCAGGCTGCAACAAGTGTGAGAGAATGAAACATGACTCTGCAAACATCTCTTAAGGCATCATTACACTATTGACACACTGTGCTGAAAATTTTCCACAACCAGATGAACAGAAGAGTGCAGGATTTCGCTCATTCAGTTGATTATTGTTTTACTAAAAACTACAGCACACATCACATTACATTGTTTTGATACCCCTTTTTTGCCATGAAACACTTGCAAACACTTGCACCAGCAAATGATGTCACTTACCGTTTGAATTAGATTCTAGTGTTTGCACAAACACAGCCAGAGAGTAGGGAACCCTTTGCAGTTTGATGCTTAGTTGTGCACTGTAAAAAAAAAGAATCATTGATTTAACTTCAAAAAGATAGTGTCCAGGCTGCCTAACTATTTTCAGTTGACCAAATTTGAGATAATGAGTTGTGATTCATTGGTGACTGAGTGGTGACTTCTAAAGTATTTCAAACAAACAGTTCAGACCTCAAAAAACAACAACAACAACAAAAATAGTTAACAAAACAATTTTCATATCCTGTAGTTATTCTGACAGTTAATTGTAAGTTATCACAAAGAAAAGGAAGTCTTATATTTTACAGTGTGGTAATGGACTGTAGAGTGCTGGGTCTTCTCTATAGACAGAGAGCAAGACAAAAGAAAAAATAGAGAATAAGCAGTCAGGGTCATATGAGCAGAAAAAAGGGCAGAGCTTAAAAACTAAGCCTCTTAGCACAGCATACAGTTGTTTGACAGTGCTGATGTGGAGATAATGTCAACACTTCTCATTTACAATAAATGTCCCAGCTGTATAAGATTTTTAGCACAGTTGATAAGTATTCATAGTAGCATTCCTAGAAAACGGTGCAAAAAAAACATGAAATATATGTAGGCTTTTCATTCTTAATCTGATTGTAAAGCTTCAAAACACATCTGGTGATGCAATAAGCTAACGTCATGTTATGTATGGAAGATCTGTTTTTTCGCTGGGGAGTGATGAAGAGAGACTTTGATCTTGTTATTCTGAAACAGATACAGTGTAATTTGTTGTAAATGTTTATAGTGTGTAGTGTAGTTTATAGTTTAAATGATTTTTGATCATGGGTATATTGCCACATTACAGGATCATATCAGAATTTCTCTATGTATTATAATCTTATATAGTACTGTGAATGATGATATGTATATGTATAGACAGATATGTATGTGATGGAACTGTACATGGATTTGCATATATGCAAATCACATGCTACACTTTGACTTTTCCAATTTGCACTTAGAACGCTTGATATTGCACTATGTAATTATGTTGATAATTGGGTAGGATCATGACCCATTGGATATTGATGCCAAGGAACATCAATATCAGTTCTTATCTTCCTGTAGCTGGAAAATACAGGCAGCGTAAGGCAACAGCCAAGCTGAGTAAAAGCACTGACCCTTATGGTCAGCTCTGACTGGGCATCTGATAAACAGGAGTCTATGCGATCATTGCTTTCACTCCGCTTCACAGTGTCAAGAGGGCACCATGTGCCCCTCCTCCCCTCCCGAGCCCCTCGTGTCCCAAAATTATCCCCCAATCACATCTCCACCCCCCCTAACCCACCACCCCCCTCTCCCCTCTGCCCTGCTTCCGCCTGTTTGGAGAGCAATCAGGCCCTGTGGATTGGCAGAAGGGAGTGCGAGCGAGTGAAGGATAGAGTGGTGAGAATGACAGAGGGAGAGAGGGGTAAAGGATAGAGTGGTGGGAATGAAAGAGGGAGGGAGGGAGTGAGAGCAGGGTGAAGGGGGTTGGAGCTACAGCCGGGAGCTCCCAGAGAAGCATCAGGGCAGCGGATGAGAGGCAGACGCTCCCGTGCGGCCCAAGCTGTCCGTGGCGTGCCGGCACACGGCACACAGCACTGAGCGTGCTCATTTGCACGGCTAACGCTAGCACTAAGGCTAACACTAAGCCAACAGCTGCGAGGAGCCTGTCCAGAAAAAGCCAGTAGCCACTGCCTGTGGTGGGGCTCGAATGACTCTCTGTGCATTATAGCAGATGTGAATGGTGGATGTGAATGGAGGAAGGAGAGTGGGCGGGTAGAGAAAGGTGTGTTTTTTTTTTTTTTTTGTTCATGACAGCGTTACCCCATGGACAAGTGAAGAACGTGGGGAAACCCTTTCACTCTCTCTTCACTTCCTCTGTTCTATTTTTTTTCTGTACTGTTCTCATTCCAGGCCTCCAACTCTCTCTCACCCTCCCTTACTTTCTCTGTCTCACACTCCAGACCCTCTTAAGTCTTTTTTTTGCCATGTCTGGAGCTCCTTATTCTCATGCCTCCAATCCAGACTGCCTTTAGTATTTTACAGGGAAGCTAAAGGTGCTTATGTGTCTATATAGCATCAGTAACTCTGTCCTGTGGGCTTTATGCATACGCATGACACTATTTCTCCTCTGGATACTGTGCAGCCACACAGAAGCAAAGGCATGTTCTATATGGATGGTGGAGCATTGTGCCCAATGCTGCTGTTTTTGCATTTATGTATTTATTTATTTATTTACCCCAAGTGTGAACTGGGGTGGCCTGAAAGGGCCAGGGGACAATTGGCATATGTTTCTCTCCATCTGTCTGAAGTCAGCCGTGGCACCCTGTGTGCGTGTGTGTGTGTGTGTGTGTGTGTGTGTGTGTGTGTGTGTGTGTGTAGGGGTGATAATGTTAGTGAGTGAGAGAAAGAGAGAGAGAGAGAGAGAAAGAACATATAGGTATGTTAGCAGTCAGGCTCTCACCAGCCTCTCTTTCCCCCTTTTAGTTACATAACCCCCCTCAGCCAGACCCCAAAGCCCAGTCTACACAGGACAGGCTATGCTGATGCTAACTCAGCGCCAGGCATGGCATTTCAGTGGGAGGGAGATGTGGTGTGTTACATGTGCATGTTTCCATTCTGGCACACACACATACACACAGACCTATACAGCACACGCACGCACACACGTACACACACACACACACACACACACACACACACACACACATGCACCCATGCATGCATCGATATGGATGGATAAGGATTCAGACACAGCTGAAAAAATAAGCAATGCATGACGTTTCTTATGTTTGTTTATACAAAAGCCCACTGTTAAAAGATGAAAGGTTTGCAGTTGCACATTATTTACCTCTCAGAATTTGCTGGAGAAATGACTTACTCTGTCAGGCCAACACAGTTCATACTTGCTCTCTGGGCAAAGGCAACTTGACTGGCCTGCATGGATTGCTGAGATCGCGTACTTGGTGAAGTCTCCACTTGCCCCCAGGAAACCTGAAATGCATTTACAGGAGCATCTTACACACTGTACACACACACTCACACATGATCACACATGATTAACGCAAACTAAAAAGCCCAGCCCCCGAGTGTCCATCTCTGCTCTCCGAGCTCTTTTGTGTTGGCTTTTGTGTCCACCACTGACTAAGTCAGGTTTGTGCCACACCAATGAGTTTCTTTTCTGGAATCCTCTATCGCACGGTCTCATAGATATACAGAGAAATAGCCTTGGAGCGCATTGTGTTGGGGATCACGATGTGACCAAAATACAAAAAGTCCATAGAACGTGGAAAGAAAGAGAAAGAATGAAGGAAGCGGGAGTATAGAGGAGTGAAAGAAAAGCGAGGGTGATAAAAGAAAAGAGTCAGCACTGTTGCGAAAGAGCTTTTCTACCTTCCATAGCATCTGTATGCCCAAGATCTTTACCGAAGGAGAGAACATGACCTATTTAAAAGGGTAAAGTTCCTCTGCCCTGTTGGATTAGATGATGGTGGTGGTGGTGGTGGGGGGGGGTGAGGAGGAGGGGGGGCATGGGGACATTCTATATTTATCTCTTTCTTATCTACTGGGCTGGCTTGATCATGATAAAGGGAGCTGTGTGTGCATCTTATTTTGCACGGATTACAGCACACTTGTCCTCAGACCAGGGAGATATGAAACTGCACTAATGCAGCCTAGTAATTGGCCCGTGGGGGGCGATGCTGGGATTGCATGCAATGTCCATGGCTGTTATGTCGTAGGTTTTGTGCGGTTTTGTGCAGCAGTTCATTTTTTGTGTGTGTTTACACATCGAAAATGACACTGTCTTTTTCATTGTCGTTCTTATTGGAACCAGAGATGTTGTTTTCTTTGTTGTTGTTGGTTTGCACTTTAAGCTACTTGCTTACTGTATATACGTGTAAGAGGAAGCTTTTGAAGAGATTTTTTCTTACTGTAATGTTGGCTGTGCACTATGTCTTGTTTTCTCTAAACAACCCGTTTGGTTGGAGCAGTCAGTCTCGATAGATAAATAAAACAGCAGCACTTTGGAAGACTCATGAAGCATTGCAATTAGGGGAGAAGGCGAAATCAGAGTGAACAGATGGGAGTATAATTACTGTAAGAGTCACAATCACTCTGATGAACCATTTTGTCAAAGACAGGTTTGGCATTGTTGTCATTAATTGGTAGGATTATTTGCATGCATTTCATGTGAGACTACCAGGGATGGTGAATTTAAAAATATTCCCCTTTACCACGCTTTGAGTGGTTTGTGTGTGTGTGTTGTTGCTGTGGCATGTGAACATATACAGTAGCTATGGCTACATACTTGTTTGGGTAGGAGCATGTGCATATGTGTTTTGTCAACCTTTGTCGTGTATGTATGTGTGTGCATGTGTGTCTGTGTTCTTGCAACTGTGTGTGTGTGCGTGTGCATGTGTGTCTATGTTTGTGCAACTATGAGTGTGTGTGTGTGTGTGCATACATGCATGCATACTGCTCTGTATACATGCTCTAGTTGTGAATGAGGCCATAAGTATCCCTGCAATTCGATGACGACAGTTGTGCAAACATAAGGGTGCATGCGTGTGTCCTGCATGCATTAATGTCTTCACATGCTGTAGGCTACACGTGTCTGTGTGCGTACGTGATGATCAGTGGAACAGTGGCTGATGATGATGGCTGCCTCCCTTGCCTGCTAACACTGCTCTCGGTTGGCTCAGGTCTTGTTGCCAATAGCAGAAGGGAGCCGTAACCATAACAACAGGTAACCACTAACAACCGGCATTTATGTTGGAGCTGGAGAGAGGATAGAGAGAGAGAGGGGGGGAGAGAGAGAAAGAGAGACGGAGAAAGAGAGAGCTCTCCTCTAATTACAGTGGAAGAATTCAGTGCTCGGAATCAGCCTGTGCTGGCCTTGGCGGTATAAACAAAACGCTATTTTTGACGCACACAGAGCTGACACCCTGTTGCATTGCCTCACCCCCCTGAAAAATTAAAAAAAGAAAAAGAAAAAAAAAGCTCTTCACTGTTTCACACAAAGGAAATAAAAGCATCTCGCACACCACAAAGAGTACACCACAGACGACAGGAAGACCCTGCTATTACCACCGCCCTGCTGTCTCTCCTGCCAGACCTTCTCCACAAAAAGACAATGAACAACACACACACACACACACACACACACACACCCAAAGATGCCTTTGCAAAAAAAAAAAAAAAAAAAACGAGAGGTGATCAGTGGTTCATTTGAGGAGTAGCACAAAACAAGTGCATGCCAAGCAGAAAGGATGACATGTGATGTGATGCACTGCCATATGCTACAAGAGGGACAACAGAGAGGTGATGCTAGGAAGCTGAGCAGAGGGACACAACATTACAGGTGTTGCTATCTCATGCTGTTTTAGATGCAAGTGACAGGGCTCTGTGAGTCACCCGGGAAAAGGCTAAAAATGTCAGTCTTTTGTGTTGTTTATTTACATGTTTGTTTATGTAATTTATTTATTATTTTAGGTTTTGCTGATTAAACATTGTACTGTCGTTTTGAACTTTGTTGTTTTTTTTCCCCATAGAGGAGGGTTATGTGGGGCCACAGATGTGCTGACACAAACCTTTGAGTGTTTGTTTAAGTCCCCTGTGTGGGTTGTATCTTAGGTAACGTGCCACACCGCTAAGCTCAGGAAAGCCCCAGTCAACCAATCACGATGAAGATACGGGAGAGACCCACCACCCCACCCACCTTAGTGTTCACTCAACAAAGCTCCCATCTTCGCCATCAACTCTGAACCACTATAAAAGGAAAAAAAAAAAAAAACTTCAAAAATCCAAGCAGCCTGACTGGAGAAAAACTAGAGACTGACTGAGATGGCTGTCTACCTAATCCCTGGAAAGGAAGGATTTGTCTGAGTGTCTCCATTGGCGACTGCTTTGCCTTGATAGAATCTCTGGCAGGGTGGCTGAATTCAATAACCAGCTAAATGGTATTGCTGCTAGTGTCGAGCTACTGCATCAGTCATGATCAGCCTACTCATGGATAGAGGAGAGACGCTGGCACAACTCTCCAGACAACCCTTCTTGTCACGGGACAAGGAGAGAGTGGGTAGGACAGAGAGGATGGCAACGAGTGGGAGAACTACCTCTCTTTGCAGGCTCCACTCAAACCTCACAGGCTTTTGTTTTTGTCAAATTGAATAAATGGCGTAGAAGCACAGTGTCTTAGACTGACCCATAAACAGTAGTTTAAACACAGAGGTATCATTTTAAATATTAACAACTGTGCAGAAACTGAAACTGAGTTACGGACCGGCTCTTTAAGGAACCGATGCAAAAAAAATTAGCTGTAGTTATAAGCGCATTTACAATTTCTATGGACATTGACTATATATGTTAACTCTCTAAAGATATAAGGCAATGTGTGTGACAAAGAGCAGGTTCAAGAGAAACCCAAAAACCATATATGGGAATAATGTGACATTTGTGCACCTTTTGCTAACCTCATGATGTTGTTCCCACGTCAATCTGTGCGACTGCAATTTTTATTTGCTGTAATGCAGCTTAATTTTCCACAGAACTGTCATAACAGACTGTGTCATAATTCCATCACACCAGGCAAAAGACAGTGTTATCGAGTTTCTATGCAAAGGCGTCTGTCGGTTGCTAAGTAACATTGCATAACTGCAGCATTTCCTACGAAGACCCAGGCAGTGCTTAGATGGCTTCTGATTCCAGAACCGACCTGGCTTGGAACTGCTCTGGGCACAGTGTAATGCAGTGTGATTGCCATGGCATTGAGAGCAACCGAGGTTACAGTGATATTAAACGTGGGCACATCTTTCCATGCAACACATGCACCAGGCGTGGAGGGAAAGGATCATGGTATCAACCACAACAAGAAAGCCCAGGGGATGGGGAGGGTAATAGTGTGTGAGTGTGCGTGTGTGTGTGTGTATGTGTGTGTGTGTGTGTGTGTGTGTGTGTGTGTGTTGTGGGGGGGGGGGTGGAGCAGTCCACCACTGCCCCTGATTTAACTCTTTAACCTCCGCCCACAAAGGATGTCAGGGTTGCTCGGCGGGGACTAACCGAGCAGACATCCACCGACCAACCCAGCCTTGCCTTCTCCACATATTGGATAGAGTCTGGCACAGACTGGGTGGAAGCCCAGGGAAAATAAGGGGCATGTGCCCCCGCATCACCAGCACCCCCCCTGGGGCATGGGTCATGGTCATGGGTCACAGCCACAGGCGGTGGCTTCCCAGAGGGGGAGGATGCCATTGTGTCTCCCGGAGGAGTAATCATCTCCACAACAACAGAAGCAGCGAGAGCAGTCGTGGCTCAGCCCCAGCAGGTCACAGGAGTCCGTTCCTCCCACGCAGTTCTAGAAACATGCACATAAACATGCATACGCATACACACACACACACACACACACACACACATTTATACACACGCATGCGCACATGCATGTGAGTGCAACCCCCCCCCACACACACACACAAACACACACACACACACAGTCATAGATGTTCATGCAAACACACATATAATCACATCACACCAATAACCCTGCACACAGGAGGTGTTGCATCCCTCTAAGCAGCCAGACACTGATGAACCCAGGGGGGGTTGACAGAGGGATGAAGGGAGAGAGAAATAGAGAGATAGAGAGAGAAAGTGATAGAGAAAGAAAAGAATGGAGAGTGATGGAAGGACTAGGAAGCAGACTTGTGGTGAATGTAAAAGCCAGGGATAGCGATGGAGAAAGAAGAGAGAGATACAGAAAGTGGAAGAGAGAGAGAGCAGAGGGAGAGGGATTGTGTCGAGGGATTCTAATTGACAGCTGTCCAAATCCCCATAGATAGATCCTGCTCTCTCTCTCTCTCTCTCTCTCTCTCTCTCTCTCTCTCAGACTAGGAATTAAGAGGGAATAAAAAAATCAAGAGCTGAAGCGTTGTATTAGGATCCCCCAGCTCTAATTTTCTTCCTTCTCTCTCTGTCTCTCTCTCTCCCTCTCTCTCTCTCTCTCTCTCTTTTGTCTCAAACCAGTGGGCAGTCAGGCAGTCAGTCACATGTGTGGCAAGTGTCTGTTCCCTGCAAATAATGTTGGCCCATTTCTTAAATCGCTGCCTCCTTCCCAAATCCACTCGGATATTTGCTGACATGGCTACTAGTGCAGATGGAGTTTTAGTGTGAAACTCCTTAAAAACACACCACCACCATGATTTCATTTCCTTTTCTTCCCTCCTCCCCGCCATGTTTAAAGCTAGCAGTAATCTCTTTGGGAATATGTACTTTTTCGTCCGTTGCGTTATATGTCCTTTCTCTGTGTGTGTGTGTGTGTGTGTGTGTGTGTGTGTGTGTGTGTGTGTGTGTGTGCAGGATTGGAGGTGCATCGAGGCCTGACACAGATGCTCTTCTCCTCAGAGAGACAATGGACAGATGGGAGAGGAAGACAAAAATGAAATGGTCGGATGGATAGAGAGGTGTTGTCAATGTAGGGGCCTGTGGGGAGTTCGGGAAACCCTCCCTCTCTCTCTTTCTCTCTCTCACTTACTCTCTCTCTCCCTCTCACTTACTCTCTCTCTCTCTCTCTCATGCATGAGCGCAGTCTAACACACAGACTCACAGTCACTCTCTCTTACAGATGCAGAAAAGAGTGTGATCTGCTTAGCAGGGGATGCAGTCAGAATGAGCTCTTGGGAATGTCCTTAACCACACAGACACACACACACACACACACACACACACACACACACAAAGGGCACACATGAAGGACAGGACCTAGCATGAGGGCAGAAACACCTCCAGCAGCCTCTGCTGTCATAAGACACATGTGGCAGCGCTGCACACACACTTTGACAGCACCACACTCTCATTTAATTCCACTCCTCTTTTTTTCTCTCCCTCTCTCTCTCTCACTCACTCACTCACTCACTCACTCACACACACACACACACACACACACACACCTTATCTCTCTAGTGGTGCTTTATCCACAACCCCCATTTCCAATCAGTTCTAATCTGCCCATCCGAGGGAAATCACACCTGAACGTGACCAACCAATCGCTGGGCATATGGACCAAAGTCATTATTCACCCCTAGCTCCAGCATAGCTACCATCAGCAAACAAATCTACGTCATAAGCTCCTTTTTGCAAACAATCATCATCTCCCTTCAACGCTCTCTAACCTCAAAATATGGTACACACCACCAAATGACAATAAAGACAAATACTACAACAAAAATCATGGCCAGAACAGTGATCCTACTGTTGCATTGGGGAGGGGGATTGCAATTATGCAACCGCTCGCTCGCTCGTTGGTTCGTATTTCAAGGCATCTCGCTTGTTCCGTTTTTGTCTGGCTGGCCTCGTCTGGGGGATGTCGACACACATTGGAAATCAAGTGACTCCGCTGAGAAAACCAGCGACCTAGTTCTGTAGCACACTGTAGCTTCCTCCGCACCTCACCTATGTGAAGATTTACATTTATTTACATTTATGCATTTTGCAGATGCTTTTATCCAAAGCGACTTACAACTCATCAACTGTTCCGAGCCAGTCTCCCCTAGAACAACTTAGGGTTAAGTGCCTTGCTCAAGGGCACAACGGTGGCAGCTGGGATTCGAACCCACAACTTTTCAGGCTACTTACACGCTAGCCAGGTTCCTTAACCACTACGCTACCACCACCCCAAGATACAGCATGGGGAGTTAAAAGGCAACGTCCATGGGATTTAAGACCTTCATACAACTTGGAGATCTCTGGACTAAAATAGTGACCGTCTGTTTGAGAAACTCAAATGTGATTTCATTAGAAACGTGTTGCATTTCATAAATAGGTCAGTTTAGATTCAGCATTCACCTGCAATATTCCTTTGAAAGATTCACCATTAAACTGACATGTGGCTCGAATTCAATTTAATTCATTTCAATCGAATTCAATTGTTTCTCCATTGCTACACACTTCGCCTTGAATGTGAACAAGCAGTGTATGAACAAGTGAGGCACCTAAAAACACAAGGCGCTCAAAGTTTTAAAAATAATTCAACTTTGCTTATCTGTCAGTCATAGCTAAGGCAGGCACATCTATGCTGTCATAGAAACAAGATGTAAAAAATCTGTTTCAGCCTGTTTTCGTTCACTACTTTAGAACTATTGCGTTTTTGGAGGTGAAAACCGTATTTGGACTGAACAGCGCCTAAATGGTAGTTATTCACTAGTGTGGCAGGGAGTGATTGATTGAAACTGAAAACCTGGGAAGTGTCCTCTGCTGGCAGCCTGGTTATCTTGATTGATTTGAGGCAGCCATGTTGATTGGTAGCAAGACAGAGAAAAGCTGTGTGCGTGTGTGTGTGTGTTTTTGTTTCTGTGTGTGTGTGTGTGTGTGTATGTTTTTGCATGTGTGTGTGTGTGTGTGTGTTTGTTTGTGTGTCCTGTGATCTCTTTCTATCCCTCAGCTGTGCTGTGCTACGCCACGTGTTTAAGAGAAGCTTGAGGTTAGTCTATGTATTTATAGACCAATATGCTTGTATTTGTGTGTGGGGGTGTCTGTTTCTGTGTGAGTGTGTGTGTGTGTCCTGTGGTCTTGTGCATCCTGTGGTCTTTTTTCATCCCCCTGCTGTGCTGTGCTGTGTTGTGCTGTGCTGTGCTGTGTTGTGCTGTGCTGTGTTATGCTGTACTGTGGTGTGCTGTGTTATGCTGTGCTGTGTTATGCTGTGCTGTGCTGTGCTGTGCTGTGCTGTGCTGTGCTGTGTTGTGTTGTGTTATGCTGTGCTGTGCTGTGTTATGCTGTGCTGTGCTGTGCTGTGCTGTGCTGTGCTGTGCTGTGCTGTGCTGTGCTGTGCTGTGTTGTTGTGCTGTGCTGTGCTGTGTTGTGTTGTGTTGTGTTGTGTTATGCTGTGCTGTGCTGTGTTGCTGTGCTGTGCTGTGCTGTGCTGTGCTGTGCTGTGTTATGCTGTGCTGTGCTGTGTTGTGTTGTGTTATGCTGTGTTGTGCTGTGTTATGCTGTGCTGTGTTGTGTTGTGTTGTGTTATGCTGTGCTATGCTGTGCTGTGTTATGCTGTGCTGTGTTATGCTGTGTTATGCTGTGCTGTGTTGTGTTGTGTTGTGTTATGCTGTGCTGTGTTATGCTGTGCTGTGTTATGCTGTGCTGTGCTGTGTTGTGTTGTGTTATGCTGTGCTGTGCTGTGTTATGCTATGCTGTGCTGTGTTATGCTGTGCTGTGCTGTGCTGTGTTATGCTGTGCTGTGCTGTGCTGTGCTGTGCTGTGTTGTGTTATGCTGTGCTGTGCTGTGCTGTGTCGTGTCCCCCCGCGAGGACACACAGTCTACAAGCTGTCTGCTCCCAGAGAGTGACTCATTCGTCCAGCCCGGCTGCTACTGCTACCATCGCCGCCACTCAAGAGCTGAGAGAGAGAGAGAGAGAGAGAGCGTCTGTGCATCTCTCACCACACCACACCACACACACTGTCCGACCTCATAATCACTGTCAATCAGGACAGCCATTAAGCACCCAGCAAAACACCAGCTGACAGAATCAGCGTGCCATCGAAGCCTCTCACGTTTTTTTTTTTTTTTTGTGTGTGTGTTTGTGTGTGTGTCATTTTTGTTTGGTGTTTGTGGTTTAAAGACAGTCTGACATAGAGAGGACCTAGACTGTCAGAGGTTAAAGTGGATCGCGTGCACTGGTCGTCCTTAGCCACTGCTTTCAGCCCCAGAGCCGGTTAGTCAGGGCCCTTTTATCCATCTCTGGATCTGATGCTGATTCCTAGTAGCTGACTGACTCAAGAGCAGGAGCAGTTGCACCAGCCGCAGCAGCAGCCATATTCCTAAACTATGTGCTCTTAGCTCTAATCGCCTCTTCAACGCTATCATGTTGCCATGGAGATTCCCATGCACAGTTTAGTGCGGTTAGTACTATGTGTCTGTGTGTTTGTGTGCTTGTGTGTGTACATGCTTTTGAGTGGGTTGTTGTTGTGCCAGTGTCTTTGTGTGTGTCTGTGTGTTTATGTGTGCGCCTTACACTCTCCAATGAGTGGCCACTTGTGTGTGGCAAAAGGCCCCTCCCCTGAAGGTTTTACACAGACAGGCCCTAGATTCGTGACAGGCACTGAAGTAGCTTGCTCGGTGTGGCGCAAAAACAAAAACCCATCTCCCCTGCGTGCTGCAGTGTCACATCTGAACCACAGGGAGGCAGTGGTGTACTTGTTAGTCAAGAAATGCGGCAGGCAGGCAGGCAGGCAAGCAGGCAAGCAGGCAAGCAGGCAGGCGGTATAACCAAAGGAGGGAGGTTGGCCATGCAAGCCTTCTAAGACATTCCTCCCCACTCCCTGTCCCCCTTATCATTCTCCTCCTCTTCCTCTTTCTCTTCCTGTGGTCAAACACACCAGTGGGATAGGAGACTGTCTGGAAGCTCCCCCCTTTTAACATTTAATACCTTTCCTGCCTCACTATCCTTGTGAGTTCCCCCTCCCCCGCTAGTAATATGGATGCTTACATGGAGTGTCCATGCAGTGTTGCCATGCGTTATGATTCTCTCCCACCCTCCCTTATGGTTCTTATGGTTGTTGGAGGAAGGGGGAGGATTTTGTAGGCGGACGGGTGGGTGGCGGGGTGGGGTGGGGGGGGTGGGGGGCGGGGGGGTTGCTGAGGTGGGCAAGCATAACAAAAAATCTGGCAGATCTGGGCGCCTCTTGTGTGTGGGGTTATGAGGATGAAGCTGGGGTGCCCAGGTGGCCAGGGTGTGGATGACAAAAGAAAGAAGAAGAAAAGAAAAAAGAGAGGAAGATTGTGCGAGAGTGTGAGAGTAAAGAGAGAGATTTTAAAAAAAATAATAAAAGAAGAAGGAAAGAAAGAGAAAGAGAGAACGAGATGCACTCACCTTCAGGCGCGACAGCTTCTGCAGACTGCAGGGGCTCTGTGGTGTGTGTATGTGTGTGTGTGTGTGTGTGTGTGTGTGTGTGTGTGTAAGTGCGTGCGCATTAGCCTGTGTGTGGGGGCGAAGATGCTGCAGTCAGTTGGTCCCAGCAATGCTGCAGCATCCACTGGACCGCATTGACTCGCTGCTGCCCCCCACAGTCAGCCAGAGGCAGTGCAGATGCATAGAAAACGCTGCAGGATGCGTGGGCTTTTTGCATTTGCACATTTGGTGGTGACTGGTGGTGTTGCTGCTTTTAGCCACCATCATGTGATGAGACAAAACGAGACTGAAACGCCTGATGAGTCTTTGTTACTCAATGTTTTGCTCATTTATAACATCTAAAGCTTAATCATGTGTTATATAATTAATGATTATTAATATACATAATCCTTATAGTAGTACCTTATATATAGGGGTGGGGATTGATAGGATTTTGTTGAAACTGATGCCATTGTTTATCCTGCTTATCAGTCCAATTCTTTGTCAATTCTCTTATCAATTACTCTCATCCTTTCCGTGGAGCTTCCGTATAGGTAAGCTTACACATTTTCAGTGTCAACACAATTTTTTAACTGAGTACAGATTTTTGCAGTGCCAGTTGTTTTAATGTTGTTTACCACACCACTAAGTAAATAAACAACTGTTGAGGTTTGGACACATAATACTGTTATTGCTGCTTCAGAAACCATGCTGAGACTTATAACGCAGTCGGCCCAACTGCAGAGGCCACCACAGCTTATTAGTATATGATACATGGTACTACATATATGGTACATGTCCAAGAGTCATATTTTAATTTTGCTTTAAGATAGAACATGGTCTGAAAAATATGCTGGCATTGATGAGAAAAACGAAGCACCAGTGTTGGTTCTGGCAGGCCACAGAGTCAAGCTCATTTCTCTGTCAGGCGATCTGTCGGGGCGGGGGGGATAAATTATTGAATTTAATGTCTATTTTTTGACTAGGGTCTATTTTTGGACCTTAAACTTAACCCTAACCCTATACCATTCAAGTAAACTGAAACATTCAATTCTACTCGATTCGCGATTCTTGATTCTCGATTGTCAAGTCCCACCCCTACTTATAAGTAAGATGCATAACAGTCATCGGTGAAAAAGCAGCGGCACGTTCTGAGAATGTTTTTTTTATGCTGCTATGGCGATAGTGACTAAGCCACCGATAACCTGAAACCACTGGGCGAATGTGACTGGCTCTCTTAGTGTTAACCTCAGCTACATCATCAGTAGGAGACTAGAAGCCCAACAGTGTTGTTTCCACCAAAGAGCTGGGAATAAAAAAGTATGTGTCTGTGTGTGTGAGAGAGAGAGAGAGAGGAAGAGAGAGAGCATGTTGGTGTGTGTGTGTGTGTATGTGAGTGTGCGTGCGTATGTGTGCGTGCACGCTCGTGTATTTGTGCGTGCATTTGCATGTTTACTTGTGTGAGTATGTGTGTGCGTGTGTATTCTGTGTGTGTGTGTGTGTGTATGTGTGTGTGTCAGAGATTGTAGCAAATATCTATGTTTTCCAGTGTGTAGGTGGAAAAATAGTAGTTCATTGGCTCATGCTTGTGTTGGGACTTGAGCCAGAGGACAGCCATGGAGGAAAAGGTTAACTACTATATGTTACTGCATGTTTGTTTGTGTGTGT
The DNA here is from genome assembly GCA_015244755.2 of Tenualosa ilisha. NCBI lineage: Eukaryota > Metazoa > Chordata > Actinopteri > Clupeiformes > Clupeidae > Tenualosa > Tenualosa ilisha. The sequence goes on from PYXC01001083.1 coordinate 1,357,405, forward strand.
GTGTGTGTGTGTGTGTGTATGCCATGTGTTTAAGAGAAGCTTGAAGTTAATCTCTATATTTTTAGGCTAATCTATCTTTTATTTGTGTGTGTTGTGTGTGTATGTATGTGTGTGTGTGTGTGTGTGTGTGTGTGTGTGTGTGTTGTGTGGGTATGTGTGGATGTGTGTGTGTGTGTGTGTGTGTGTGTGTGGGTGTCCCTGTGTGCACTCACCACGCCCTTTAGAACTATCCGTGCCCTATCCTAGGGGAACTTAGCATCTCTTTTTTTCCTTTCTCTGAACCATGTGAACCCTGAGCCAAGATCTCTGGTTTAAATGTGTGTGTCAGTGTGTGTGTTTGTGCGTGTGTTTGTGTGTGTGTGTGTGTGCACGTGTTGTCCAGTGTTACACTGCAGAGATCAGGGCCACTATATCAATCATCCGCAGCTCCACAGGGGCCCCTCTGATCTGTCATACGTTCCCTGCCTGGGACTATAGCAGGTGCCTCAGACTCCCTCAGCTCCTCAACACACACACACACCCACACACACACACACACACACACACACACACACACACCCTCCCCAGGTCCCTGCCAGGGTGTCTCTCCACATGGGGTGGCCATGTCTGTCCTCTGCTGTACTCCATGCATGCCCAAATAGTCCCTTTTTCTGGGAAGGGTCGGGAGCAAAGGATTGGGTGTCGGGAGCAACACGTTTGCCGCCGCAGGGGTGTTGAGAGGGGTGGTGAACAGGGGCTATTTGGGGGATAGGAGAGAGCGTGCTGAATGGCGAGGTACAATGATGCTGTGTGTGTATGTGTGTGTGTGTGTGTGTGTGTGTGTGTGTGTGTGTGTGTGTGTGTGTGTAGGGCATTTTTTCCAAGCAGGCGTTAAGACCCCAACACAGATGCACAGACACGTCTCTGTGGGTCAGAGTGTTTGATGGTGGAAATGCGCGTGTGTTCTTTCTTCTTCCGCTTAAAGGGTTGCTCACTTAGCAGAAGCTGGGGGTTTGGTGGCCATGTGTTGCTATGCGGAGAGTGGCGTTTGCTGTTTGTTTTTGGGATTGGGATTGGTCAGGTCCTCTCACAGGCCAGGGCACAGCCCCCCGCGCTCCTTAACAAGGTGCCGACAAAAGAGATGCTGTCACCCTTTCCAGCGAGAGAGGACTAGCGCAGTCAAGAAACACACACACACACAAATGATCACATAAATACAGACATCTGATATACACAGACAAAAAAAGTACACACATCTAGACTAAACACTGTTAACACTTAATTAGAATTCGTGGGAGACACTGAAGATATTTGTTCTAATGTTTCAGATGATCTATGGGTCAAACTATTTCCTGTGCATTTGAGACTGCAGTGAAGTCTGGCAGAAAAGGCTGCTTATCTTGAAGACTTGGTCATTTCTACAGGTAAAGGATTTAGGAGGAAAGAAAGGATCTTATTAAGAATAGATTAGAGATGTCAGGAAGAGGGAAGGGCTTTTGTGAAATAAGACATCAGTGGTGAAAATGGAAGACAGAACATTTACCATCGGTGATCTGTTCCTCTCCGCCTCTATTCTCAAGTCAGCTTGGGATATAAGATTCCTGTGTGTGTGTTTGTGTGTGTGTGCGTGTGTTTTCAATAGTGACTGACACTGGATCAGTTTTCCCAGACCCAAAGATGCATCAGGGAACTGAGGAATTCATAATGTCAGGAGCAATTTCCTCCTAATTTCATCATGATGCTGTGTTTGGCTCTGCGTGTTGTGAGGGTTTTAAAGCATTTTTCCCCCCTTTGCAGCCATTATTCAACTTGATATTAAAACACCAGAGGAGAGAGATTTGTGTATTACAGGGTTACATTACACTGGTACCACACAAAGAATGCTGTTATTATTGTTTTCTCTGAGGGCTTTGAATGCTTGTTGTCATCATTTGCCTAAAACAGTCCCTAATTAAAAAAAAAGAAATGAGGAGGATAAAAAAAGAAAAGAGTGTAATTTAGACACTTTTAGAAGCGGCACTGTTAGCAGCGTGGTATTTTTAACGTTTAGCAAAAAGGCAATTAGAGGCTTAATGACGGCATTAGCAGCGATTTGATTCACCAATGCAACTGGGAAGGTCATGATGGGGATGCACTCCTGAATCACTGCGACCAAACCACACACACACACACACACACACACACACACACACACACACACACACACACACACACACACACACACACACCCCTATGGCTGGAGCAGGGCCAGGACCAGGGCCAGCCTCTGTGTGCCTCTGAGGTAGGTGACTTGTCCTTAGTAATCGCACCAGAGAGAGGGGGAATAAGGAAGAGGAGAGGAAAGGAGAGAGACAGTAGGTTGAGATATAGAAGGCTGAGGGGGGGCAGGCAAGAGACAGAGGGTGTATGGGGGGGGTGATGAGAGAAACAGAGGGACAGAGAGAGAGAGAGAGAGAAAGAAAGAGTGGGAATAGAGAGAAGGAGATAAAAGGGGGAGGAGACATTGGGAAGAGAGAGAGACACACATAAAAAAGACAGAGAAAGGGAGAGGTGAGAGACAGAAAAAAAGAGATAGAGATAGACAGGACAGACAGGTGGCAGAGGGAAGAGAGAAGGAGAGATGGAAGAGAAGACAAGAGATGAAGGGAAATAAATAGAGCCAGAGAGAGCAAGGGAACAGAGTGGGGGAGGTAGATGGAGTGAGTGAATGTGATGGAAGGAGAGGGAGAGAGTGACGGAGTGAGGGATAGAGAGGCTGGAGGGAGTGAGTGAATGTGATGAAGGGAGAGGGTGACAGAGTGAAGGATGGAGAGGTGGATGGAGGGATAAATGAAATGTGATGGGGAGAGAGTGAAAGAAAACAGGAGAGGGAAATGGAAAGAGACTGAAAGAGTAAAACACATAGTGGGAGATTGAGAGGGCTGGGGGGGGGGTGCAGGGGGGTGTGTAGTCGGTGGATGAACGAAAGGAGAAGAAAGAGAAGGAGGGAGAAAAACATGAGAGCAAAATGAAGAGAGGCCGAAGGGGAGGGGGAATTAAAGTCAGAGAGAGAGGGATGGAGAGCCTGAAAGAGAGAGAGAGATGGAATGAGAGGGGGAGGGTGACAGATAGAGAAGAGAGGAGAGAGAGAGAGAGATATGACTCATACGGGGGGCCATGCATGGCGCTCGCTCGACCGCCTCTGGGAGGCTTAGCTGCTCTAAAACGCACCCACTTAAAAGACAGGCAAGGGCCTGATTTACATGCTAAGCATCAGGCAGAGACACTAATGCGCAGCCTCCCTCTCTCTCCTCTCCTCTCTTCTCTTCTCCTCCCTCTCTCTCCTCTCCCCTCTTCTCTTCTCCTCCCTCTCTCTCCTCTCCTCTCTTCTCTTCTCCTCTCTCTCTCCTCTCCTCTCTTCTCTTCTCCTCCCTCTCTCTCCTGTCCCCTCTTCTCTTCTCCTCCCTCTCTTGTCGCTCCTCTCCTCTCCTCTGTTGGCAGGGGCGGCCGCGTGCCCCTTTCCAAAAGCTTTCCAAGTGGCTGAGAATGTTCCGGGCCTTGTGTCCTCAGCCTGCCGAGTGGGTCTGAAGATGAGGGATTGCTGCACGTGAAAAAATAACTAAAAAAAAGCTAAACATACAGATGGGTGGAGAGAGGATCTCTCTTGCCTTGTGTGACGCTTGGTCTCCCAAAATTAGACATGATGGAGAAGTTATGTGTTTATTCATTAAAAGTGTATGTGGGTCAGCGTAGGCATGTGTGTGTACCTGTGTATCTGTTTATAGATGCATATGTTGGTGAGTGTTTGCATATATATTTATGTATATATGCTAACACACATATAAATATAATATTGTTTATATACATATATATATACTTTTATATTTATATTCATTGTATATGTATAGAAAACTGTATGTGTTTAAATGTGTGTTTTGTATTTTTGTGCTGTGTGTTTTTGTGTGAGTGTGTGTGTGTGTGACAATGAGTTGTTGGGGCTGTGAGTTAGTGGTCACAAAGGGCATGACTGTAGCTGCTAGTCTGTTTGTCTCTCCCTGTGAAATGGTACACCTCCACAGACTTGTTGTTGGACTGAAGGGCACAAGGGTTGCCTCTGTCCTGTCCTGTGTGTGTGTGTGTGTGTGTGTGTGTGTGTGTGTGTGTGTGGTGTGTGTGTGTGTGTGTGTGTGCATAGAGGGCAGAAGTCCTTGGCTGGTGGGAGAGTGTAATATGCTCTGAGATGGCATCATGAGGGTATTAATAGTGTTTGCTCGCTCACACACAGACACACACACACACACACACACACACACACACACACACACACACAGGTACTTTCTCTGTCTCTTTCTCAACACTCGGACTCTCACACACAGGACACAATACAATACACTACATGTATACATTTAGAGAAGCATGCACCCACGTACATAACCTCTTGCATATACACACACATACCTGCGCACATGTCACTACACATATGCAAACACACAAATAGTCTGGCACATATGAAGAGTGTATTATATATATTCACTTGCAAATACACACACACACACACCACACACTTGCACACATACAGTCTAACAGTGTCACATATATCTACTTGCAAATGCAGTACATACTTTATACACACACATACACACACTCTCACACCTGTGCACATGCCAACACACACACACACACACACACACCTGCACACACACAGTCTGACAGTCAAGGTGTTCAGTTATAAGTATAAGGAATATATAAGGAAAATATAAGTTATAAGGAGCTTGAAGACGTTTCACTTTTCATCCAAAAGGCTTCTTCAGTTCTGGCCTGGTAAAACTTCCAGGGAAGTTTAACTGCTCATTACCATCAGGCAGTTAACACTCCTGGGATCCTGGGATCATAATGACCAATTCAAGTCCAATTCACACATCGTGGCCTACAGCTCACAGCTACACCCACAGTCCAGAGATAAATCTCCTGGTTTTCCTCTCACCAGGCCAGAACTGAAAAAGCCTTTTGGATGAAAGGTGAAATGTCTCCAAGCTCCAAGAAGTCCAGTTGCTTACAACTCAACACCTTGACTCCCATGACCTGGATGAATGAGAATCTCCAGAGACATACAGTCTAACAGTGTTACACATATCCACTTGCAAATACAGTACATACACACACACACTTGCACACCTGTGCAAATGTCACCACACACACACACACACACTCACACACTCACACACACACTCTCACACACACACCACACTCACACACACACACACACACACTCACACACACATTCACACACACACTCACACAGTGTCTCATAACCTTCACCCCTAATGACACTTCTCCTCCTCTAAAGGAATCCCCTCTCCTCCAAACAGCAGGCATCAGAGCTGCCCCTTGATTGACACCAGGCTGCTGGCGTCACCCTGTCTATCTTCTCCACCAGCCACATCACAACTACATGCACGCACGCATGTATGCACACACACACACACACACACACACACACACACACACGCACATTGCTCATCTATAAGAGTGTGGTATTTTTCAAGTTATTTTTCCAGCTCTATATTTAGCATTTTGTTCCCAACCTTTGAACACACACACACACACACACATACACATACACAGACAGACACAGACACACACATGAAGATCCGCTTCTACGGTGTTTCATAGAGGACCTCTTCACCTCTTGCCGGAGGGGAGAGCAGGGGCGTGACGAGAGCATGGCACAACAAACAAACAGCAGCAGGAGAGGAGGAAGAGCAGGAAACAAAGAGAGAATACAAAACACACACACACACACACACACACACTCATACACATACACACACTAACACACACACACACTCTCTTTCTCTCACACACACACACGCACACACACACACACACACTCATACACACATACACATACACACACACACACACACTCACACATACACACACTCACTCTCTTTCTCTTTCTCATACACACACATGCACATACACTCTCACTCATACACATACACACACACTAACACACACACTCACTCACTCTCTTTCTCTCTCACACACACACACACGCACACAGCATACACACACACGCGCACACACAAAGGCACACTTAACAGAGAAGTGCAGGGGAGGTTATGTAAATGACGTGCGAGATGGATTCTATTTATAAAATATTTGACGTACCTACAGTGGTTGCGTGTGTGTGTGAGAGAGAGAGGGTGAGGCAAGAAGAGAGCGCATATTAAAAGATATGTCTATTTTTTACCATTTGCAGTGTGTTTGTGCGTGTGTGTGTGTGTGTGTGTGTGTGTGTGTGTGTGTGTGTGCGCGCCTTCATATAACGTTCCCTGTCGGCATCTCCTTTGCTTGTGTCCATCTCCCTCACTCTCTCTCACACACACACACACACACACACGCACACACACACCAATCTCCACCCCCCCACACAACTGTAATACATGACACAGGATGACAAGAATACCTGCAGGCGGCCACATCATCATCTTCATCATCGCCGCTCATCTTGCCCTTATCACATAGAGAGGCAGCCATGCAGGGCTGCAGACATGCTGATGGGGAGCCCTCTCTGTCTAACACACACACACACACACACAGAAACACGCCGATGGGGACTCCTGCCTGCCTACGTTCATGTGTCTGTGAGCACATCTGGCAACACACACATACACATACTTGTACTGATGAGAGATTCCAACCTGTCTACCTTCATGTGTCTGTGAGCTCATCTGGCAACACACACACACACACACACATATTTGCACTGATGAGGAACTCCTACCCGTCTACCTTCATGTGTCTGTGAGCTCATCTGACAGCATGCGCATGCATGCATAAACACACACACACACACACACATACGTTTACAGGGACTCCTCCCTACCTGTGCTACTGAGTACATCTCACACATACACCCCACACACACACACACACACAGTATACTCACATACAAACACACACATACTTGCTGACAGGAGGCTCCTTCCTGTTTTTCTCTCTTCCTGCCGCCGTGTGCACAACTGACAACCCAGGGACACAAACACACGCTCACACACACACACACACACTTTAAGATGAACTCTTTCCTGTCATTTCACCTCTGTTCCAGCAAACATCTATGTGTATAGCTGAATGCCGAATCCTCCTAACAACCCGTTGAATAATGCAATGTATTATTTAATAATACGAAATTAAACTGCACATCTACCTTGGGAAATTTAGAAAGAATTCCCCCCGTAGGCATGCACGGGATTGTCCAAAATGCCCGCCAACATTCAGATGATAAAATGATCAAATAATACTATAATACTAAATAATAATAATATAATATTTCTTAAAAACATAAACAGTATAGGAATGTGTCATCCAGATGGTGTAGTCATTTGACATTTTCATTGTGTTGCAGTGGAATAGTGATGAGTGTGCCTAGTGTTAGTGCCTCCCTTGTATATTATACAGAATTTGGAAAAGATTCCAAGAAAGCATCCAGCAAATGTCCAGTAGGGACGAGTCTCACGCATCGCTCTGTGTCAGGTGTGTTATGCAAGGTGTTGTTACGATGCTGGTACAGACAGCTGTTAGCTGCTTGGATCCTAGTGTGTGTGGAGTGTGTGTGTGTGCGCGCGTGCAGTGTACTGTACTGTCAGAGGAAGAGCATCTGTCCATGCTGCAGGGGGCTCACTCTCTGACAGCCGGACCCCCCCCTCCCCTCTCGGCCACTCTGCCTTCACCTGCCACTTCTCATCTCTCTTCCTTTCTTCTTCTCCTTTCCTCTTGCTCTCACCCTCCTTTCCCTCTCTTCTTCCATCCCTCTTTTCCTTTCACTCCAGTCCTCTCTTTTCTTTTCACCCCTCTTCCCTTTTATCTCCTCCACCTTTCACTTCCTCTCCTCTTGCTGCTCCCTTTCCCCCTTCCTCTTCTCTCCTGTCTGTCTTCTATCCCTCTCCTTTCCTCCCCTCTCTCCCTTCTTTTCCTCTTCTCCCGTCTTCTCCACTCCTCATCTTCTTCCTCCTTCTTTCCTTCACCTCTGCCTCCTCCCTGCTTTGCTTTACTGCTGTTGCTATTGCTGTTCCCTGCTGCTGCTGATGCTGCTGTGTTATATAAGGCCGACTGGAGGAATGTAGGCCAGATCTGTGCTGGAGAAACACGGGACTGCTGCTGCTGCTGCTACTGCTGTCTTGGAAATGCTCTCCAAACCTGTCAGGTAACGAGAGCTGCAACTCAGCTGCACCTTGGCCAGGAATCAGTTCATGTATAGACATCGCACTGACAGGGTTGGGGGTGATTGTGTCTGACTCACAGGGAGTAACGTGGTCTGGCACAAGGGAGTTGGTCTGGAGTCAAGTCGTTGACTCCACATTTCCAGGAGCATCACCAGTGTGAAAATTGTTGTTAAATTACATGCATTAAACTTAACGATTCTTACCAGGCTAACATGAATGCAATGTATGATTAATATGCATGGAATAGACATGAAATTGTCAATTCTCAATTGTCAAATGTCTGAACTCTGAACCTGTGCAGGATTATCATTGTAAAAACACATGAGCAATACCTGTCTCTCAATGGTCTAATTTCTACTCACATTCTTAGCTAGTGGATGAAACATAATATATTCACCATCTTTATCCTTTATGTAAGTATGGAGCATGAGGTTAAACAAAAATATATTTGTACACTTGTACACATTTCATTTTTGCTCTGTTTACATTGATGATGTATGGTTTGGCTATGCGGAAGAATTCCAGTGAATTAATAGTGAAACTTCACTTCCTTTTTTTTAGAGAAACTTTATTTATTGAGAATTGTGGTGTGTATTGGTTCTCGTCTCTCTTTCTGCTGTCTGCTGCCTAACCATGTGAGTGGAGCAGCCAACTGACTAAAGGCAGGGATCTCCATCAGTGGCATCATTATGATGGAATCTCCCAACTTCAAACAGGCATTTTCCCAACTCCGCTTGGTTGCCAGTCACAGCGCTCAGTGCGATTGGCTGACAGGAGGCTGGCAGCCTGGGTTCAGGGGGTTGATTGACAGCTGGCTCAGGCAGTCAAACAGGAGCTGGGCACAGCTGAAGCTCGCCTTGGTCTGCCTGTCGCTTGGGGCCTCCCGGGATTCACATGGGGAAATCCGCAGTCCCTCTGCTGCCTCCATATCTTCCTCTCTCTCTCTCTCTCACACACACACACACACACACACACACACACACGTACACTCACTCACACAAGCATGTGCACACTCGCATAGACATGCACACATACACACGCACACACACACACACACACACACACACACACAGGCGTGTGCACACTCGCATAGACATGCACACATACACACACACACACACACACACATACACATTGTCCTCCACTCCTCACTAGAGCAGATGGCATGGTCTGGGAAGAGTCTGACAGCAACTGCATCCCTCATTTGTGAATAAATTACACACAGTCAGAAAGAAAGAGACAGAGAGAGAGAGGAGGAGAAAGATGAATAGGATAAATAAGAGAGTAAGGAAGAGATGAATGAATGGCATCTGAGGGTGGCAGCACTGAGATCCTGCTGATTGGCACACCTTTGACTGAAAGGAGGCAAAGCAAAAGCCTCCAGTACTCACAGTGCCACCTCCTGTTTGTATCTAGTTCCTGATGCCTGAGCTACATTCATCCCAGCTGCCACTGGCATTAGATGGGGTTCAGGATGCCCCCCACACAAGTACATACAGACATCCAACAGCTGATTTCTCATTTACAGTATAATAATTCAGTGTAATATTGCTTTTAAAGGAAACAACTTTCATTCATGTAGTGCTTTATCAATAGCCAGGCTAGCACTGCCATAGTACCTCCACTCAATATTGTATTTTGCTACAGTATTACGGCAGAGTATTCTCCTAAGGCTTTGATTTTCTAGCAACTAATTGGCAAACAGAAATTGACAGCAGAACCAATAGTTTTAAGGGTCAAAGTGCCCACCCACCACAATATAAACATGTGTGTGTCCAGACTCTTTGTACAAACTGAAAGAATCTGGTCCACCAGGCTACTTTATAAAGGCACCTAAAGCATTTTACAGTGAGGGGAGGGGAGCCTACCTAATCACCAGCAGTGTGTAGCTCCCACCTGTGATGCATAGCAGCTATTAATGTTCTAGGACGCTCACCACACAATAGCTTGAGGTGGAGAGGGAGAAAATGAAACAGCCAACTAGGCTTACAGGCGGATGATTAGGGGGCAGGGTTGAATGAGCCAGGACACCAGGGAACTCCTTGCACTCTCTTACTATTGCCATGGGATCTTTAATGACCGCAGTGAGTAAGGACCTTGGTTTAATGGCTCATCTGAAGGACAGCATCTCCTACAACACCACTTCAAGCAGTAACTTACTTTTCCAATGAGGTCTCCTATGTTAAAAGAGAAATCCGGTGTGATTCAATCCATAGCCTGTTGTTAGAGGTCACAGAGTGCTCTCTGGAGGAAAAATAAAACAGGAAATTTTATACATAGGTCGAATAGCAAATTAGCTGCTAAGGTTAAAGGCACACCAGGCAAACCTGCGATACCTATGAACCCCCCACCCCCCCCCCCACACAGTCGCCTTTCCGTTTTTTTTTTTTTTTTTGACTGACTGATAAGGTAATAAACATGGTTTTGGCTTCATTAAGTTTCAGGGGTTTTTTATCAGCAGTTTGGCAAGAGAGGCTGCAAGTGGTACAACTTTGCTAGGAAATCGCTACAGGGGCCAAAAGAGCCTCCATTCAGCCCGTAATGAGCCATTTAACCATTGAAGTGACTACAAAACTCGTAAATTAACCTAAAAACAGCTTTAAATGTTGTCTGGTGTTGCTTTAACTAAATGGGGCATAGGAAAATGAAACTGAAAGTGAGTTTCTGTGTCACATTCAGTTAGCCTTAGCCGCCAGTTTACTATCTGGTCTATGGTGTATCAAATTTGCTCGTTTTTGTCACTACCGACAGGACTGGTCGATCTCAAACAACAGGGCCATAGATTGATTTACACTGGACCTCTCCTTTAACCTAGCCCACTCTTGCTTAGCTTCAGTAATTCAGTTGAGGCAGGGTATCTTTTGGTCTGGTGCTAGCTGTTAGCTTGTCCTTGTTTCAGTGTTACTGGCCTGAAGCATAAATTTTCCAAATGCGCAGTGCAGTGTTCCATGAAACTCTATTAGGACTGCCCTCTGAGTGAAAAGTGATGATAAAGGTGTACCCTGTGTGTTGAAAGATGTGCAACAAAGTTTAGGCATATTATCTTAGTGACTTAATAACCCTGTGTTTTAGGATGAAAGTATATAGGCTGTGTCCAAAACGGGAAAAAATGCTGCCTTGGAAGGGAACGTCAGGTGGCAGAAAGGCATCAAGGCATGCCTGAATCAGATACATGCATAAAACACTGCCTTCGAAAGTACCTTAATTTTGCTCAAATTTGAAGGAAGCATAGATGTATCCTTCATGCTGCCTTCAATGTCCAACATTCTATTGAATTTTGTAGTCAGCTGACGATGCCTTCTACGACAGGTAACCTGTTAGACGGCCTGAAGACAGCAAGGCAGCAAATCATTGAAATTCTGTGTACATTGAATGGCTGTGATGATTAAGACCCAATGAGAGCCTCCACAATGGGATGGAATTATAATTAGTTGTGGAGGCGCCCATGGATTCCATGCCTGTTTCAGGGGCCCAGTGCAATTATCTTCAACACCATCCAGAAGCCAGTTTCCACTACGCCAGATGTTTGCCAGGGATCCTCTGAATGCTGAGGGTTACTTGTTTTAAAATGAACAGGAATGTTCTACATTCTGTCAATCAAACAAACACACACACACTCAGCAGACACAGTACATTCCTTCTGTGTGTGTGTGTGTGTCTCACATGCTCATGCTTGAGCCGTAAACTGACTGGGCAAAGGAGGCCATTATCATCCTGATCACAGCAATGACACGAGCTGATGATGCTGCAGAGGATGCCATGTCACGCCGCTTTAGTTCATTTATGTTTTCCCCTCTTTCATTTTTTTATCATCCCCTCCTCCTCTCTCTATCCACACTAATGACATTCTCCTCATAGTCCTTCCTTCGTTCTCCTAATTAAAGCAAAGCGCTTCTGCATGCCTGCCATCTGGCCGTTCACTCATGCACAAGGAATGCAGTGACTCAACTTGCATATGGAGGCAGAGACAGAGAGAGGGAGAGAGAGAGAGAGAGAGAGAGAGAGAGAGAACAAACAGCCTGACTTCACCTCTTTTCATGACCTCTGCCGGTGACCTTGAGTTGCTGTTTGAGGAGTCTGTTAAAATTAGCCCTTGCGCTGCAAAGACTACTGCTGTGATGTCATAGGCTGTCCTGCGCTGAAAGAAAGACTCCTGATTGGACTCTCAAGGCCTTGTTTCGCTATGCACGCATCTTCACACGGACAAGGGCAACTGATTACAACCACACACACACACACACACACACACACACTCCCACTTCCACACACACAAGCCGTTTGTGTTATATAATAACATGATCATATATATTAATGCATGAGAAGACAGTGAAATCTCTCCTCATCTGAATGCATAGTGCCATAGTGCATAGTGCCTTGATAATAGTTCAAAACGGTGACTATATGACTCATATTCATGGACTATTTGTACACATTTCATTAGGAATAACAGATGCGGCGAAGACCAAATAAATTTGAATCGGTTTGTTTATCGTCATCCCTGGTTGGGGGGACTCCTTTGCCTATTTATCTACTGGTATACAAGACAGAGGCTATGTCCTGTATGTGCTTGTAAAAAGCCTTTTAGTGCATGTGGCAGTCTCATTTCAATGGCATTTCAAAGACCCCGTAAGCTTGATACTATTTCCGACCTGGTGTAAACGCTAGCAACACCAAGCGGTGATATGTTGGCTGCCGTTGGCACCACAATGGGTTTAGCCGGCTTGTTATTGTACGGGTGGCTGTCCAGGTTTAATCTTCATGCATGGTTGCCCAACGGTGTTCTTCCCAGGCTTCACCTGACGCCCACACAGACACACACACGCACACACACACACACACACACACATACAGAAGTGGTCGGCGCAGAGGACACCGGTGTGTGCTCACAGGGATGAGAGAGGCAGGGGAGACGCCACAGAGGGCCCAGCTGGTCGTGAGTGTCACCACGTGTGAGGGTGGAGAGGGAAAGGGGATAGAAGGGGTGGTCGGTAGTCTGCTTTTATAGAGATGGCGGGAGAGGTTGTTTGCATGCATGTGGTGTATGCATGTTTCTTTGCTATGTATGTTGTTTTGCATTACATTACATTTAGGCATGTTGAAGATGCTTTTACTGGAGGACATTTACAGTACACTGAGGCTTTGCAGTATGAAACAGCATGTTTTCCTACTAAGTTATTAGCCCATTTTTACCTGGAACCTCAAAGTGCACTACTTTAATGTGGTGCATAAACATATTGTAGGGACCCTAATGTTCTTGCCCAAGTCTATGATATTGGTCTTCTCAACTCATCCACTGGCTGTATTTCAATGTCCCTCCAAGGCCCTAAGCCCTGGGCCCTCAAAGACAACTGGCATGAATTGGTATTATTGGCTGATTCATGTCCGTTAAGTCATTACAGGTCCGGGACATAGGGTAAGGGGGACATTGAGATTCAGACAAGAACTACATACCTGTAGGTTCAACACGTAAAACACGTGTGTAAAACAGACCACTTTATATACAGTACATCAGCATGTAATCGGCATATGTTTATGAAACCTGCACGCCCTGTTCTGAATCTGGGTCACGACACCAGTGTAACCTGTGTCAGCCTGTGCTATCCAGCCCTGCACATGCCTTGGGTGAATGGACGCCAAGGGTGCTAGCAAGTGAGCTAACACCTTAGGGTGCTAGTTTAATTGACTAGCATGTCTCTTAAGGCATCAGGAGGGAGGTTAACTAACGTAGGCAATTCCATAGAAAGTGGACTTTTTGGCACATTCAAAACACCAACTAAAATGCCTAATATTTGTATGATGTGAAAGGTTATATGACATTTGAGGTTTCTGTATTCATCTCTAAAGAACACAAAAAAAGGTTCAAAATATTTAAACAATACTACATCACACAACTACCCGCTGAGCACTGTTACATTTGGTAAGTTCTAGTGATTTGTGCAGGGTAGAGTTTGACATTTTAGTGTTTATGACCACGACTGTGCATGAACCCAGAGTCACAAAGAGACTTTTTTTTCCACCTTCTATTGTTTATGGTCTGCCAGGCATCCCCTCAGTCCCTCAGACTCACACACACACACACACACACACACACACACACACACACACACACACCACCTTTGAGTAGGTAACCCAAGTCAAGGCACCAGCCAAGCAGTGGGGAGGCGAAGAGGGCTGTTCTGTTGTGGGTAGATGAAAGGTTGTGGCTTACCTGCAGGATGCCTGGTCAGGCGCTCTATCAAAGCAGGGGTCCTGTAGGCTACACATGTTACCCACACACAGTGGTATCACATGGCCTACTGTACAGCAAACACCCACTGAGAATGACTAATGAGTATTGAACGAGCACTGAGTATTAAGAATTTCTTTATTTTTAAAATATATATATATTTATTCTTTTCGTCCTTTTTTATATATATATTTTTTAACTTTTTGACTTCTGTCTTTGTTTGTCATCACTCACCCCTCTCTGTCTAAATATCTTCAACTGGCCTTCCCACCAGGCTATGGTTACATCAGTAATTAGTTTGCCTTGTGTCTCCCTTTGGCCTGCACGGAAGACTGGCTGGCGCAGCCCTGCTCACTTTCCAGCACGCACACACAAACACCTCACACATACACACACACACAAGCACCTCACACACACACACACACACACAAAGTGGCAGTGCGTGCTGTCACCCACACGAATACAAAGAAGCACGCACAACCAGACATTAGCCTCCTCCTTTTAGTGGTCTGACAAATACCACCCCAGGACACCAGAATTTTGTCATCAGATTGTGTGTGGCTATGTGCGTAAGGACAGTTTGTGTGTGTGTGTGTGTGTGTGTGTGTGTGTGTGTGTGTGTGTGTATATACCTTTTATACCTTTTCTTGGCATTTGAAGCATAATAGCATAATACAGTGTGTTATGCTAAGTGTGTATATCTACAACTTACTGCCAACGTGAACCACTTCCTGTTTGCCTGTCCTTGTGTGTGTGAGTGTGTGTGTTGCTGTGTTACCAAGGCATGTGCAAACGGCTTCATCCATTTTAGAATGCTTTATGGCTCTGTGTGTGTATATACATGGTGCTGTGCTTCTCTGTGTTTTCATGTACATGTGTGCGCTCATTAGTGTGTGTGTGTGTGTGTGTGTGTGTGTGTGTGTGTGTGTATGTGTGTGTGTGTGTTCTCTTTTACCTCAGTAGTTTTGTGAGTTCTCTCTCTCTCTCTGTCCATCTCTCTTGCAGTGCTTGCGGCTAGGCCTCTATGTTGTGCTCTGCAGTGGACTTAGCTTTCTCACGCCTCCCTACACCCTATCCCCCCAACCCACCCCTATTGCTCACTCACTGCCTCCCTCCAACTAAAAGCAGCATCCAGCATGGTACACCAACTAGCCCCTGACTCACCACTCTGCGCCACCACTACCACACACACACACACACACACACAGCCCACTCCTCATGGGAGTTATACACAAGGAAATAGAAAGGGTTAGGATTTAGTGTTAAAATTAGTGTTTTAGTGTCAAAATTTAGCATTAGCTTTCAGAAAAACTGCAATTTTTATGTATATTCTATGTAATATTACCTTGTCCAGAATTTACATTAATGCAGTAAAGTGCAGTAAAGTTTTATAGTGCATGTAGTTTTTATTTTATTTTATTTTATTTTTTTCGTTTTGTCCAAAATATTACATGATACAAAATATTCCACATGGTATTACATACAAAATATTACTTATGTACAAAACTTTGATACTAGATTTAGACTACAGACAGACTAGATTTAGACTCTTTTGACATAGATAAACAGGTGCAGGTACTTTTAGACATAGATGCATCATGCACTCTCAGCACTGACAGGGCTTTGCCCAGACATCACCCCTTGTGTGTCTGATTGGCTTCTCATGCTAACGCTTTTCTGCACACAAATGGAAACTTCAAAATGGGATTTTGTTTTTGAAACACCAGTAAGCGACTGCCTTTCAGTCAGAGGCACCTCAACTGCTTTCTCTCCTCTGAGTCATCATAATGTAATCCTAAAGTGTTTGCAGTGACATTTATAAGAAGCTTGGCGACTTTGATTTCTTTCCCTAAACAGAGTCAGACTTAGCATACAGGTGACCTGAAGATTCCCTCTCTCTGCTCTCATCTTCTCAGCTATTTTTTAACCAAAGGAGACAGAGACAATATGGAAAGTGTCCACCATTTTCCAAAACAGACTTACCTTGATCTGAAAAGAAAAAGAAAAGTAAAGGTTTCCTATATTTTAGTTTCCAAAAAGCCTTGATCCGTCAAGCTAAACTAGATATGTAGCTATCGACATCTAGCTAAACTAGACATATCAGTCAGCATGGGAAATACTCTGGGTGATACTGTGTAGTTTGCCGTGGCAACTCACTTAGGCACAATCCATGAGGATAGGTGACTGGTGGTCAGTCAGAGGGGTTAAAAATGTCATGAGGTCACTGGCATGGTTGACCTCCCGCTCCTTGCCCTCATCTCTCCTCGGCCTTCATCACTTCATTGCCTTCACTCATCATTGTTCGTCCTTTGTCACGTCAGGGGTAAATCAACACCCCTGTTTGCTTTGGTGAACAGATTAGCTCTCTGTGATAGACAGCTGGGGAGGGGAGGGGCAGGGTGAGGGGGTGTGGAGGGTGTTTGAGAAAGGTGAAAAGTTTTTGGTGAAAAGTCATTATGCAGTTTGATAAAATACACTTTCCTCAGCTGGACAGAGGAGAACAGTTTGTACCCGTTGGTACAGTATGTGTAGGTAGCGCTCTGTGAGCAACATGACTCACCAGGTTACCTATAACCTTTAAATGTATGTGTGTGTGTGTGTGTGCGCGTGTGTGTGTGTGTGTGTTTAAAAATCTTTGATGAATCATACACTTTTTCTCCCCCACTCATCTAAGTAGCCCGTTTGGCCAGACTTATAAACAGTTTGCCAGCTTACACAAAGGATTTGCCACCCTTAAATCTCTCCACAGTTATTGTTTTCATTTGTTCACATATTTTTGCATATCCTTCTGCGTATTTGACCTTGTTAACAGTTTGTGTGTGAGTGTGTATCTTTGTCTTCACAGTCATGATCTAGATCAACCTAAACTAAAATGTCAGACTACACACAATCACTTCCTACTGACCAGACACCACAACTAATGCAAACTGCAAACTGTATAACGTTTCTCTCAGGCTACAGTCGACCTTGCCAGCACTGTCACAGTCTTCCATAAGAGCATGCAGTTTGTCGTCATCGATAGCATATCATGCTAAGATGGACTAATTGGATTTTAATGATGCTGTCCTTTTTCAGTTGGGATTCAGTGCCCTTTGTCGAATTGAATCGACCATCCAGTGCAAAATTCCTCACGGCCATGGGTGGCAAATTTAGCATCATCTATAGATGTTGACTAAAGCAATCTCACACATCCTGCACATTTTCCACTAAATGAGGCATCATATTGATGCTCTCATCACAGAAAGCAATCATGTAGCCATTTTATGTGTTTTAAACAGTGGTGTAATACATATAGGGAGAAATCACTTTGCAGTGAGGAAAATTGCACAGGTGTTGTGAAAAAATCTACAAAAATAAATACATTTCAAATAATGTGCATTCGCTATCTGAAGATGACCATCCGGTGACCCAGTGCTTCAAAATGCCAAGAAAGCCAGGAATACACTGGCTGAGAGAAAGACAAATTAAAAGTGCAATGTTGCCTGGGAGGGAACGAGACACCCCCAGACATTTCTGCCGCTGGGCCCATGTTCTCACCCTAGCTGCCAGGACGATCGCACTGTGCTGGGAGAAGACGGGACAAGAAGAGATAAACAAATAAATAAACAAATAAATGTGTGTTCCAATGGGCAAGTGCAAGGAGCGCTACATAATCCAACTGCCACTGTCGTATTAATGTTTAATTCTGTACAAGGGAGGGGAAAAAATTGAGTTCCTTGCTAAGTTTTTGTGAATTCTTGTGCCCTCAGGAGTGGGTTCGTGGGTAGTGGCTGTGGGGAGGCAAAGGGAGGTTTTTTTTTTTTTTTTTTGTTTAATGGATGCTGCTGTGTGTGCAAAGCACTATGCCTCTGTTCGCATGGAAAAGTGTGGCAATGTGAATATTTCATCACCTTCTATGGCACACAAGAGGAAACAAGACACCAGATAGGGGAAGCAGAGATCCCAGAAGAGGACAAGTCTCATGGGAGTGTCATTGTTCCCAACATTTTTTTATTTTCTTCTTTGATTTTCTCCTTTATATATGCCTCTGACAATTCATCCATCAATGTCTCATCTTTCACTACTATCTTAGTTCAGTTCAACCCTTCCCCCATCACCACACACACACACAAACACACACACACACACACACACGCACACACACACACACACATCCCATCATCTCTTCTGATCCTGGATCAGACATTTCTGCAGCTTGGTCCTCTGTCCTGCCGAGCGTAACTGACCCAGTGTCAGCTGATGGAGTGCGAGACCTGAGAGGCTTGCCACTGGAGTGGCACCAGCTCCTCTGCTGAACAGATGTCCGCTGTCAGCGTGACTGAGCCTTACAAGGCCAGCCAACCACAACTACTACACTACTGCAAAGACATTACCAGTGACCTCTGCACAACCAAATATCCAAATATCCAAGGAGGTCATGCCTTCCGTCATTATTCTAAGGTGTGTGTATATGCTGTGTACATTTTTAAATCATAAAGTGAAACCACTGTAATAACTACCCGTTTGGTTTACTAGGTCTAGCCACTTGTCTATAGCTGAGTAAACCACCCTCATGATGACTGTGAGGTGCCAATAAGTGAAAGTCGCACCCTAAAGTTTAAGATTACTCGATAGCACGGTCGGCCCCAGTCCTTAGTGCTGTGAGCTGCAGGCCTTGGCCTGCTGGTGTAACTCACGTTCAGGAAATTATACTAAACCAGCGATAGCCACCTGGCCTATAGCTGCAATGCACTGCATGTATTTTGGCCCATTGACTTTTGCATGTATGATTATTCCCTGGCATGCTAAACCTACATATTACTATTTATTATATTATATTATATTATATTATATTATATTATATTATATTATATTATATTATATTATATTATATTATATTATATTATATTATCATTAAATTTTAATGCTGTTTGATTCAGCATTAAGCATGGAATCTGTTTATACTGAGCTCCTGTTTAATATAAACAATGACCAGGTTGGTAGCAGGAAGTGTCCCGCTGGTCCACACAAAGACACACGTGTGCCATGAGCAGATGCCACATGGACACGCTTGGCATCAAAAGCCCTGTGTCAGCACACAGCCTGGCACTGCATCCTAGGTGCCCCCTGCAACACACCAACCTGCTCAGCCTACCTCTCATGCTGTGCACACATGTGACAGAGAGAGCTAATGGACGGCTAACGGCTAGCTGTGTACAGCGGAGCCGAGACACGCTTAGAGCCCTCAATGGAAAATGAAACTTGACACAAACAGGCTATTGAGTGAGACGAGTGACACGAGTGTGTGTGTGTTTGTGTGTGTAGCCTCAGTTGTTGTGTGTGGATGCCCTGGTGTGTGTGTGTGTGTGTGTTTGTGTCTCTTCTCTGATTATCTCCCCATCTCAATGAGCTATGGGTTTCTTTGGGTTAGCCGGCCATGTTTGGAAATTTTCTGGTCGTGACTAGACTTGCAGGTGGCTTAGCCACGCTAGGGGTGTGTCAGAGGATTTTGCCACACTAAAAAAGGATCCATTTTCTTTCCGCCGACCCGGGTTGTTTTCTGCGGTCTGCATGCTCTCCCTCCTGTTCCCCCTCCACCCTAGCCTAGCCTCTGATTAAGGTAATCGGATAGTAATGGCTGCCTCAGTCACAGCAAGGATACGGTTGCACGATGCGAACGATTGAGTGGTGGAAATCAGAGCCAAAGTCATTGATGCAAAGTGACGTTTAACAGGACGCGATGACAGCAGTGGCATGCAGTGGAATGAGTGGCCTATCTGTAGTCGTTTTGAGTCTGAGCCCCTTAACCTGTGCTATTGTATCTTTGCGCTCGGTGTACTGTGGAAGTCTGAGCGAATAGGAATAGCCTTCATCAGGTCCGCAGTCTGCAGTGGGGAATCTGATAGACATCTTCTTAGGTCATTGGGCTGTGTCTGCACATAGTTGTCTGGGAGTCTGTCAGCCTGAGTTGCAGACTTGCCTCCTGAGTTACAGATACCAAGGCTGTATAGTGAAAAAATATGACAACAACATAACAACAGTGTGTGTGTGTGTGTGCATGTGTGGACATTTGCACCTGTTTGTGTGTGTGTGTTCCCTTGCTCCTCTAGGCATGCGCTCTTGAGTGTGTGTGTTTGAGTGTGTGTGTGTGTGTGTTTGTGTGTTTGTGTGTGCGTCCTTGTGTGCATGTGTGGACATTTGCAGCTGTTTGTGTGTGTGTTTCCTTGCTCCTCTAGGCACATGCTCTTGTGTGTGTGTGTGTGTGTGTGTGTGTGTGTGCAGGCAGTAAATCTCTGATTACTGATAAAATACAACCACTCACACAAGCTGTCAGTGCAACACTACACCGTCTGACTGGTGAACACTCCATTGTCAGGAGAAAGTGACAGCATGTTGTAGTTACAAATGACACTTGGAAATAAAATATAGAAAATAGCTTATGTAATATACAGAATACATGTATCTATTATATGTAGGCCTAGTGCTTTCCTAGAATGTGTCTTTGACTATGTTATTCTTCTGCAGTGTTTTTTTTTACATCGATATATCAGCAGCACAATCTTCCACGTAAATATTTCTGCCTGAAATTGTTTTAATGTCTTTTATTTATGAGAATACAATGTGCAGTAATATGTCAGCATACAGTATGAGTTATTTTAATCGATCTTATGACTATCAACCCATTGTTTTTGGAATTACAAATCAACTTGCACGATGACTCAGACCAAACTGTCTTTAGGCATTTTGCCACACATGCATAGTGAGCGTCTCACCAGTGTTCCCCCGGGGTTACAGAGTGGTACATTTGGCTCAAAGTTGGTTCTGATTAGAGATGGACCAATCCAGACAAGATAAACTAGCCACCAGACGACAGCCGGGCCGTTTGGCCGCGTCCAGATTCACGACCTCCCTTCTCTCCCCATCCGTCTCCGTGTGTAATTAAACAGGGCATGTGCGCAGGAAAACAGGCTTAGCGAGACTTGAGCCTTATCACACACCCTATTATCGCACTTCACTGTTGTACATTGTGGATATAGCCTGCACATCCAGATTACTGGTTCTAACTGGAAAAGCCTATTACCATGCATTATGGCCACCAAACGAGATAGGGAGAGGATATATCTCAATAAATATGCCCACGGTATCTACATATGGTGATTATATTGTGTATGAGGCGGTGAATGACATTAGAAGTAATGGTGTTTCTATTCTGATGGTGGTTAACATAGTCCAGGGCTATTGGGATCCCCTGCACTGTGACATGTACTGGATAAACTGCATGCATGACCAGCTAAGGTGGAATTTCAGATGTAATGCATAGCTGTGATTTGACAAGTCTATTCTTGATTCAGGTATGTTGCTTTAAGAGAAATGACAAAATGGTGTTTGCCCTTCATCTGACATTGGTGATTGTTACATTTTGCCAGAATGGCTGGAATGAGTGTCCGTGAGGATTTGCATGTCTGAATGCTGCATCATTCATTATTGGCTGCAGGCTTTCTCTCTCTCTCTCTCTCTCTCTCTCTCTCTCTCTCTCTCACTCTCTCTCTCCCTCTCTCCCTCTCTGTGTGTGCATTTACCCTTTCTATGTACATGTACATTTATTTGCCAGTGTTTAGATAAATGGTTCCTCCAGGTTGAGCACTGCACAGGACTCCATCTTGTGCCATTTCCTGAGTGATTTCTTTATGTTAATCTACCCGCTGGCAGAGGGCAAGAATAAACACGATGGATGCAAAGGCAGAAAGAAAGAATAATAACTAGACAGAGGGAAGGAAACAGAGAGAGTGTGAGAGAGAAAGGCAGAAAGAATGAGAGATAGACAGAGAGGGGGGGAAGGTCCATTCACGACGACTTGAGTTTCACGGAGATCGGCTCACCGATTTCCACTCGAACAATGGAGCGATGGAGCAGAAGAGCTCTCAATAATTGAACACCACTCCCCCCCACTCACACACACACACACACACACTCTCCACGACAACATCACCAGCACCACCAACAGCAGCCACAGCCGCAGTGGCCATTATGCAACACCTACCAGTAGGCTACCCGTCAAGGAGCTGCCGTGGAGTGGAGCAAAGTGGGCCAGGGGTGACTGCAGGTGGGCGGCTTGGGGTTGGATTAGGGTTGGGGTAGGGGGAGGGGGAGCTGAAGTTGAGGAGAGGAGAGAAGAAAAAAAGAGGAGAGGAGAGAAATATAGGGAGGAAGGTGGTGTGGTGCGGTGTTTTGGGTCTGTACTCAGACAGTGGGCAAAACCAAGAAGCAGTGAGCACAGCGCAGGCTCCCAGTTGTCTGATGAAATGTCCTGAAATGCTGTTTTTGAAATAGGGGCGATAATGAGGCAGGGATTCTGAGCTGTGGTGCTGTACCACAGTCCTTGTGGCACAGTTTGAATTGCCCAGGGCACAGGATGGATCAGGGATGCTCCATGTGAATGAAGACATTTTGTCAAATCCCTCCCAGTGTTCAGAAATCTGGTACATCCAAATCTTCCATCATTGCACCCTGAATCTTCCGTTCTATGTTCTGTGTTCTCTCTTGGAAAAGATTACATTAGATACTCATTGCATTTTTATTGTAATTCATGCATGTTCTAGGCTACTTGGATTAAGCCGTGTGTCTGCGTGTGTGTGTGTGTTTGAGTGTGATAAGTGTGTTACATGTGGTAGGGTCTGTCTGGCCTCGCTGTTGACCCGAGACCACTACCCATTTTGAGCTGAGTTCATCCCCCATTACTGTACTACAGTATGAGCGTCCCCTTTGAGAAGGAGGAGGAGCTGTTTGTAAACACGGGGCGCTGCTAAAAATGCCTCCCAGTGTGGCAGCATATGCCAGCCTGAACCACGCTGCCAGCGGCTTCCCATGGCCCACGCTGCGCTCTGCCCTGGAACACAACGCCCGTCATGCCATGGGAACATAGCATCACAGAGCTGTGGTTCAGTCTCCTCATATGTGTGTGTGTGTGTGTGTGTGTTTGTGTGTGTGTTGTGTGTGCATACATGTGCTGTATGTCTGTGTGTTTGTGTGTATGTGTGTGAGAGTGTGTGTGTGTGTGTGTGTGTGTGCATACATGTGCTGTATGTCTGTGTTTGTGTGTATGTGTGTGAGAGTGTGTTTGTGTGTGTGTGTGTGTGTGTGTGTGTATGCTTGTTTAAGATGGGTCTGCATGTCTGTGTGTGTGTGTGTGTGTGTGTTGTGTGCGCATACATGTGCTGTATGTCTGTGTGTTTGTGTGTATGTGTGTGAGAGTGTGTGTGTGTGTGTGTGTGTGTTTGTATTTTGGAGCAGTGTAATAGATAAGCTTACAGACTAACAGTATTCATAGTTTGACTTTCACTGTGGCTCTTCCACATAACCTCTTTTTTTCTGTCTGCCTGTTCCCTCTCTCTCTCTCTTTCTCTCTCCCTCCCTCTCTCTCTATCTCTATATCTATCTATCCATCTACCTATCTGTCTATCTCTCTTCCCCTGACTCTACACCCACGCTAGCCTAGCATGCATCATCTAAAACCACTGCAGTCCTGCCACAGCCTTTAGACATACACCCACTCACACAGGAAGAGACACAGACAAAACACACACACACGCACACACACACACACACACACACACACACACACTCATACACACAAATCACACACACAATTTAATCCATCTCTTCTGGACTGGATCCTTGTAAAACTCAAATGCCTCAACTAAAGTAGTGTCCCACTGTTTCTATTCCGGCTCCATCTTTTCTTCCAGTGTCATACTTTGTGTTTCCCCTTTCCCCTTGCACCCCCCCCCCCCCCACCCCCCACCCCTCTCTCTTTCTCTTTCTCTTTCTCTTTCTCTCTGCCTCGGTCTCTTTCTCACTCCAGAAGAATAGAAGAACAAAGGGCCCGTGAGTAATTTTTGTCAATATTGTGCAAAGCTTAGTCACTGCTTGCTCATTATGTAATTAATTCATTCACGGCTTGCCTGATGCATTGTGCCGTCACATCAGTCCCAAAAACATGTGGTGTATGTTGCCATGGTTCACAACAATAGAAGACAAGCATGGGCAGACAACCCACTCTCTCACAGTCAGTGCTCCTCATAACAAAACAAGTCAATTTGTTTAGTTTTGTTTAGTTATATTTTGTTTTGTTTGACTGTTCTTTTTTGTTTTGAATGTTTTTTCCATGCTTCGCTATTTTCACGATCACGCCATTCTTTTGGCAAAACTAAACCAGTTCCTTACGATTGTCATGTATATGTTGCGTAGGTGCCTGTGTGTGTGTGTGTGCGTTTGTGTGCAAGCATGCATACTTAAAGGGTGTATCTATGTCTATTTTTGGTCCTTTTAATTTTTGAGAGTGCCGTGTTACTGAGTCATTTGTTCACCCACCATTACATTTTTCCCACAAGGCTTCCTTGTCGTGACTGAGTGAGCGCCTTGCCTCTTGAGGCATGGGACACCCACAGACTCTCTCTCAAAGTTTCGCCACGGTCCTCGCAGGTCATCTGATCAAGGTCTTTTATGAGTATAAGAAATACATTAGAGCTAGATTTAGTGAAGAATATCACACAGCTATGCAGCTCCTGTAGGACGCTGTGGCATTGAAGTAGCTGCTTACCACGGCACGTGACCCAACTGTCAAGAGTTCAAGATACATCAAGTCCTTTAATTAACAAAGGTCACTAATTGAATATGGCCTCCTAGAAACACATACCCCAGC